>BQNB010024235.1:0-60949 GCA_026074375.1 Tanacetum coccineum
AAATCTATAATACATATAAAACATGTATGTGTATTCTTTTAACTTTAAATCTATTTAAAAAGAATAAAGTGATATACTCAAAATAACTTATTATTGAAAATTCAATACTTTAAATCCATAATAAAATTCAATACTAAATTAATAGTTTAAATATTTTTTAATCCTCTAACTTTATCATTATTCGTTTATAGTTAATAAACTTTTATTTTTGCAATAAATATAGATTGAACTCTTAAGTGTTGTATTAAGGGTCATACAAAAAAATGACAAGTTCGCATGTATAATTATTTGTCATGATACATTATCGCTCTTCATGGAGATTCGCCTAGTTTATTTGTATTTGTAAATGTTAAAAAGGAACAACGAGAAGGCATTGACCTATAATTGAAGTTCGCATATATAATTATTTGTCATGATACATTATCGCTCTTCACGGAGATTCGCCTAGTTTATTTATATTTGTAAATGTTAAAAAGGAAAAACAACGAGAAGGCATTGACCTATAATTGTCCGCAGTCTACAATTCCACATCATCCAATAAGTAGTACTAGCCCTGCAGGTGGTCATTATTTATTTGCTTGTGTTTAAAGAAAAAACAGTCAATGTTATTTAGCAAGCTTAAGTTTTTATTATGATGCATAGTACTATTTTTATTATTTTTGTTATATTTTTTTAATGACAGTTAAGTAAGAAATTGCTAATTTTGTATTCCTTCTATACTAAAATAAATGCCAACTATTTTAGTTTTGGATGTTTTAAAATAACAGAAATGATTGGCATGACTAAAATTTATGCTTAAAATTATGCCTCACATGCATGTCTTTAATTTATTAGTTTATGAGACAATGGGCCCCTTGCTTAGCACCAATAAACAAAGAACATACGAGTACATGTTAAGTATAAGTTTAGGCATACATTTGAGTAATACCAATCATTTCTCTTAAAATAATTGTTTATTTTTTATTTCAATTAATTAAAAGTGATTTTAGTAAGTAATTAGTGATATTGATTGATGAATAGTATAAATAATGATATTTCACAAAACTTTGTGAAATACACATCCATTTTAAGACCGAGGATTAATAAATTAAGAAGTGAAACAAAAAAAACGTTGTTAAATTAAAACTACCCACTTCTTTTTTGAACAAACTATGTTAATAAAGCTGGCTAATTGGAAACAAAAAACCTCAACCCTAATGGCTCTGGCGGGATCAAACACCGTGATTTTGCAGATTCAGGAACAATGGGAGATAACGAATGGAAGGATATCACTCAGAAGAAACATCGTTCGGTGTTTTAAAGATTAAAATTCCCACAAGCAAAGACATCTTATGCAGGTGACATAGCAAAGATTTCTCTAACAGTGTATGTTTCTAATTTCCCTCTCACTTAACGGTGCATGAATTTTGGAACATATGCGGTAAGATAGGGACCCTTGTAGATGTTTTTATTGCTAATTGTAAGAACAAATCAGGGCAAATGTCCGCATTCTTTTGTTACATCAAGGTACCCAATACATAAACCCTAGTTGATTTGTTGTCTAATGTTTGGATTAGGAAGCTATGTTTGCATGCAAATGTGGCTAGGTTTTCTAAGAAGGCGGAGGTAAAACCTTTTCATACAGGTATTAGGGCTGTTAAGACTGACATTTGGTTGTTAACAACAATGATCGCAAAGATTCTTACTCCTGTAAAGCTACTTCTTATGTAACCTCTGCTAAGTTTTCTATTAATGGTGGAGGTAGGGATGTTAAAACTGATCTAGAAGAAAGCGGAAGTAATCATTCTTTGATCACATTAAAACTGGATTATTCCAACTATTTCCCTTTGGCTATACTTGGTGGTTACAAGGATTTTCATGCTATTGCAAATACGCGATCTAGTGTGTCAAAGTGAAGGTTTCTAGGACGTGAAGTTCAAATAATTGGGAGGCTTATGGGTTTTGTTTAATTTCTTATCATTGGATGTGAGAGATAAGTTCCTTAAATACGGAGGAGTGTTGTCACGGTTCTCTACTTTGAAGCCATGGCACGACAACTTTGTGCTGGAGGAACGTGTTATATGGCGTGAGATTGAAGGAGTTCCTCTTCGGGCATGGAATAATGACACGTTCACTCAAATTTATAACAAATAGGGAGAGGTTCTCTTTATGGACGACACATATGGATGTAATAGACTTAGTAAAAGGCTATGTATTAAGTCTTCCCATGCAATGTTGGTGTTTGCTACCATAATGGTGTCACTAAATACTGTTAGATATGATATTCGGGTTAGAGAACTATGTAGATGGACGCCTACATTTTTGGGGGACGATTTAGTGAATGATGAAGAGGGTTTTATACGAAGCTATGATGGAGAGGAAGAGAAGGTGTTTGAGGACAATGACTCATAATTGGTGGCTGGTATATTAGATGATATAGGAGAACTAGGGTTAAGAATTATAGACCGTGGACCAAACCGATCAAACTGGACCGAACATATTTTGGTCCAGTCCTAGGTCCACTCGTTTCCTCATTTTCGGTCCTTGGTCCTGTCCGGCCTGGTTTGGTCTTACGCAAAACTGACTATATTGCCTTGTTGGACTGAACGACCGAGTATCCAGACCGGACTGGACCATCTTAGGTCTGGACAAAATATTTCTGTCCGGTCCTCGGTCCTGACATTTGGACCAAATAGGTCTTTAGTCCGGTTTGGTCCAATCTTGGTCGGTTCAGTCTGGTTTTCAGACTGTGCTCAGCCCTAAGGAGATCTACGAACCACTGTGCATGATGACCATGAACAGGAGCAGGAGCACGAGGTTCTGGAAACCACAAATAAGGATTCTCATGGAATTGAGGGTAATGATGAGGAGCATATTGATAGTGATCTATTTAGATTGCCTACCCTTATCAAGTAGAAGTGCGACAAAGCTAGTAAAGCAAAATGCTCTATGTACTCTCCGAATTCTAAACTTAATCAACATGGTTCATTACTTTTGCATAAATAATTGGATAGAGACTCAAATAATCAAATTGGTTTTTCAATGCTTGAACGATTGTAGGGTGTGAAAATACTCTTGCCTCTTTAATTGTAGAAAATGGAGAGTTCATTATGAATACATGAATTCTCTTTCTATAAATGTTCAAGGTTTTGGAGACCTTAATAAAAGGAGACGGGTTCATGATTTGTGCAACCGGCATAGGGTTAATATTATAGCTTTAGAAGAGACTAAGATGTTACAAGTTGATTTATGGATGCTTCGTTAGGTGTGGGAAAACTCTCATTTAGATTTTTCTTCCACTTCTACTAGGGGAATGTCAGGCGGTATTATATGTCTTTGGAATAGTATGGTTTTTCAAAATTTGAGAATATTATGTAATGAAAATTATGTAGTCGTCGAAGGTTGATGACATAAAATAACGTCACTTTTATAGCATCATTTATTCCATATTTCTTACCCATTTTGTATAACTATTGGGATTAAAAGTCTTCTTGATGCTGTTAGAATTACTGCTGCTTATGTTTTTGTTAATGCTGCTCTGCTGGATTTAGTACTGCTACTACAAAGTTAATACTGCTAGTGAATATTAGTGCTGCTGATGAACTTCAAAGAAAATATGCTAAGTAGTTACTACTGCTAGTACAAAGTTAAGACTGCTCAGCTAAAGTTAATGCTGCTAGTGAAAATATGCTTGAAGTTACTACTGCTAGTGAATATCATGTTAATGCTGCTAGTTATTACTGCTTATATGATATATATTAGTTGTTTATAGAAAAGATTATGGATACTTAGGAAAGTATTGTAAGCCGACTAGGACTCATTGGTGTATAAAAGGAGGTCAGGGCATAGAGTTTTATATATGAGTGGATGTATAATTTCTTTTATTCAAGGTCTTTGTAACCTAATACTTTGAGAGTATTGTATTATTTTCATTTAAGGATATGGAGCTTATTTGTTGACTTGTATGTTCATTGATTTTACAATTTTTTTTAAAAAAAGAGGTTTCATTAATAATTCTTTTTAATATAAAGATTAGATTCCGCATAATCATTAATACATTTAAAGAAAGTTTCTACTATAGTTGTGTTAGATTTATCTAATATAACTAAACCTTAAACAAGCTTAAGGAATTCGATCTATTGAAGTGGGATCAACAAGTGGTATCAGAGCTTGTTAAGAAGCTTTGAAAGAGAAGAACCTGTTTTTATACATAAGATCTTTTTTTAAAAGATATGGATCAAAATTCTACACACATGGTTGGATGCATCCAAAGTTCCCATGCTCAAACCTGGTGAGTATGAGATTTGGAGGATGAGGATTGAACAATATATCAAGATGATAGACTATGCACTGTGGGAAGTCATAGAGAATGGTGCAACCTTGCCAAAAACAACAACTGTAGAAGGTGTTGTCGAAGTGATACCTATTACAACTGCTGAAGAAAAGGCTCAAAGAAGATTAGAGGTGAAAGCTAGAAGTACTTTAATGATGGACATTCCTAATGAACACCAGTTAAAGTTTAACTCTATAAAGGATGCTAAGAAGTTGCTGGAATCTTGTTAAAATGAGATGTGGTGGGAGGTGTGGGGGGGGGGGGGGGCGGGGGGGGGGGGGGGGGGGGGGGGGGCCCCCCCCCCCCCCCCCCCCCCCCCCCCCCCCCCCCCCCCCCCCCCCCCCCCCCCCCCCCCCCCCTAGCAGCATAAGAAGACTCAAAGGAAATCTTTAAAGCAGCAATATGAAAACTTCATGCTCCAAGCTCAGAGATGCTTGTTCAACTTTGGATAGGCTTCAAAGCTTGTGATTCTAGTTAGAGCTTTTGATGAATAGCTTTCACAGAGATGTTATCGAATTATTAAGTAGTTTGTCACCTGAGTGTAACACAAATGCTATTGTGTGGAGCGGAAATATCTCGCGCGCTCGTCGCCGGATACAATGACATGGATGATCTCTACAACAACCTCAAGGTGTATGAACCAGAAGTTAAAGGGGGTTGGTCTTGCTCAAGTTCAAGCACACAGAACATGGATTTTGTGTCCTCTTCAAATAACAACACTAGCAGCACTAATGAAGCAGTTAATACTGCTCATGGAGTTTCTACTGCTAGCACTCAAGTTAATGCTGCTTACTCTACAAATATTGATAACTTGAGTGATGTTGTTATTTGTGCATTCTTTGCTAGTCAACCAAATAGTCCTCAACTTGTACATGAGGACCTGCAACAAATCCATCCAGATGACATAGAAGAGATAGATTTAAGATGGAAAATGGCCATGTTGACTATAAGGGCTATAAGGTTTTTGAAGAATACATGAAGGAAGCTTACTATTAATGGAAATGAGACTATTGGTTTTGATAAGTACAAAGTGGAGTGCTACAACTGCCACAAGAGGGGACATTTTGCTAGGGGTGCAGCGCTTAAGAAAATCTAAGACAACAGAATAAGGAAAGAACAAGAAGGTGAGTCTGCCTGTGAGAATATATACTTCATAGCTTTGTGTCATGTGTGGTTTGGTGGATATGACTGGAGTGATCAGGCAAAGGAAGAGCCTAATTATGCACTTATGGCTTTCTCATCTTTAAGTTTTAACTCAAAGGTAGCCAATGATTCTATTTGTTCAAAATCTTGTTTGAAAACTGTTGAACGTCTTAAATCTCAAAATGATCAACTATTAAAAGATTTAAAGAAATCTGAGTTAATGGTTCTAGGTTACAAGACAGGTTTAGAGTCTGTGAAATAAAAACTTGAAGTTTATAAAGCAAACGAGTCTAATTATTTACAAGATATTAAGGGTTTAAAATTTGAAATTCACATGGGAGAAATAACTATTAGAGAGCTTAGGAAAACGCTTGACATAGTTCAAAAAGAAAAAGATGGCATTCACCTTAATGTAGATAAATTTGAACATGCATCTAAAAGTATAAACAAGCTCATAGAGTGTCAGATAGTTGACAATTGCAAGAAAGGTTTAGGCTATGAAAATTATAATGTTAGTTCTACCCAACCCTTGATCTTGTCTTTTACTAGTTTAGATAAGTTTGTTAATGAGCCTATAGTTAAGAATTGTAAAGCTATGTCTAGTGAAGTAGAGCCTAAGGTAGTTAGGAAGAATGACGATGCCCCATGTAGGCCTAATATTGTTAAGAAAGATAGCCTAAAACTGAATAGAAAACAGATAGGCCTAATATTGTTAAGAAAGAGTTTGTCAAATCTAAACAACAAGAAAAATTGATAGGAAAATGTTTAAACATGTTAAGCAACTACGCATAAACAACTTACTGTCCAAGAGGCAATCAAAGAAATTAAAACAATATGATGTCTCAAAAACTAGGAAGCAATTTTGAGATGTTTAATAAGGCATGTTATGTGTGTGGAAGCTTTGATCATTTGCAGGTTAATTGCAATTACCATCAATAACAGTTTCAAAATCAAAGGATGGTAAAACCTTTTTGGAACAATGCTCAAAGGGTGAATCATCAAAATTTGCTAAAAAGACTCACCCCTGTGCTAAAAAGAACTTAGTTCTAAGAGCTGTCTAATTGAAGTCTGTTTAGTATAGGTTTATATCGCTTGACAAGTTAATGTTGCTAACTAAAAAAACATCAGTGAATGCTGCTAGGACCACTTTAATATCTTTCTAAACAGCACATTCAACTGTTAAGAGGACCATTCATAAGAACACAGCATTCAAAAATAGTAATATTAATCAAAGGTTAATACTATTAGGGGTAAAAAAATTAATACTGCTAAGCCAAAAAGCCAGTAGTTAATGTGTTAAAGGAATTAATTTTATGATGTTAAGGCTCAGGCTTGTTGGGTTTTGGAAACTAAAGCAACAAAGTTTTAGAACCTGTTTTTAAACACAAAACAGTACATCAATCACCCTAAAAAAGTTTTATTATGATTGATGCACAGGCAGATCCAAGTCAGTGATGGCTTAGGTCCCCAAAAGAAACTGATTTTCTTATTCTAATGTGCAGGGCAATTACAATATGATTTACAGGATTATATGAGTGATTTGATAGCGGATGCTCAAGGCTACATGACGGACAATGTCCTATTCTTATAGACTATGAAGAGATAGATGAGGATATGTGCTTTGGAGGGAACCTAGGGAGGGAAACTCCAGGAAATGATATCATTAAAAAACTGGTTATCTAGTTTTGAAAATTGTATTTTGTGAGAGAGTTCAAGTTTAATCTATTTAGTGTCTCACAAATGTGTATAAAAATATTTAGTGTTTTTTAATGACACTGAATGTATTGTTTTATCTCCAAACTTTATGTTAATTGATGAAAGTCAAGTTTTACTTAGAGTTCCTAGAAAGATACAATAATATAGTGTTGATTTAAAGAATACATAGTTCCTAAAGGAGGTTTAACTTGTCTTTTTTGCAAAAGCCACATCTGATGAATCTTATTTAGCATAGAAGGCTAGGTCACTAAATTTAATCATGAATAAAATTGGTTAAGAGAAAGAAAGCTTGTAAGAGGTTTACCTTCCAAACTTTTTGAAAATGATCAAACATGTGTTGCTTGTCAAAAGGGAAAGCAGCACAGAGCCTCTTGTAAGTCCAAAACAGAGAACTCAATCAGTCTTCCTTTACATTTATTGCATATGGACTTGTTTGGTCCAACATTTGTAAAAAGCCTTATATAAAGAAAAATGTATTGCCTAGTTATCACATATGATTACAGTAGGTTTACATGGGTTTTCTTTCTAGCTACTAAGGATGAGACTAGTGGCATTCTTAAGTCCTTTATAACTAAGATAGAAAATCTAGTAGATCACAAGGTTAAGGTGATTAGATGTGATAATGGGACTGAGTTCAAAAACAAAGAAATGAATCAGTTTTGTAAGATGAAGGGTATTTTGAGACAATTTAGTGTAGCTAGAACTCCTCAACAAAATGGAGTTGCTGAGAGGAGGAATAGGACACTAATTGAGGCTGCTAGGACTATGCTAGCTGATTCTAAGTTGCCAACTACTTTTTGGGCAAAAGCAGTTAATACTGCTTGCTATGTGCAAAATAGAGTGTTAGTAGTTAAGCCTCATAACAAGACCCCATATGAACTTTTTCATGGTAGAACACCAACTTTAAGTTTTATGAGACCATTTGGGTGTCCTGTTACCATTCTAAATACCATAGATCACTTAGGCAAATTTGATGGTAAGGCTGATGAAGGTTTCTTTGTTGGATACTCTTTGAATAGTAAAGCCTTTAGAGTATTCAATAGTAGAACAAGGATAGTGGAAGAAAACTTGCATATTAGGTTTAGTGAGAGTACACCTAATGTTGTAGGTAGTGGACCAGATTGGCTATTTGATATTGATGCACTAACAAGAACAATGAATTATGAGCCAATTGTTGCAGGTACACAGTCTAATGGTTTTGCAGGTACAAAAGCAAGTGATAATGCAGGTCAAGCTAGAAAGGAGACAGAACCTGTCAAAGATTACATTTTGCTACCATTATGGACTGCTGATCCACCATATTCCCAAGATCCAAAGAGTTCTCATGATGATGGATCCAAACCTTCAAGTGATGATGGAAAGAAGGTTGATGAAGATCCAAGAAAAGAAAGTGAATGTAATGATCAAGAGAAGGAAGATAATGTTAACAGCACTAACAATGTTAATGCTGCTAGCACAAATGAAGTTAATGTTGTTGGTGGAAAAACAAGCATTGAACTTCCATTTGATCCAAATATGCCTGCTTTGGAAGATTATAGCATATTTGACTTCTCAAGAGATGATGAAGATGATGGTGCAATGGCTGACATGAACAATTTGGATACAACAATCCAAGTCAGTCCTAATCCAACTACAAGAATTCATAAAGATCATCCTCTTGATCAAGTGATTGGAGATTTGCAATCAGCTACACAAACAAGAAAGATGTCAAAGAATTTGGAGGAACATGGGTTTGTTAGTACTATTTAACAAAGAACAAACCATAAAGACCTTCAAAACTGCTTGTTTGCTTGCTTTTTATCATAGGAAGAACCCAAAAAGGTAATTCATGCATTGAAGGATCCAAGCTGGATAGAGGCTATGCATGAAGAGCTTCTACAATTCAAGTTACAAGAAGTTTGGACTTTAGTGGATTTACCAAATAGAAAAAGGGCTATAGGCTCTAAATGGGTTTTCAGGAATAAAAAGGATGAAAGAGGAATTGTGATAAGAAATAAAGCAAGATTGGTTGCTCAAGGGTACACACAAGAAGAAGGGATTGACTATGATGAAGTCTTTGCCCCTGTTGCAAGAATTGAAGCAATTAGGCTATTTTTAGCTTATGCTTCATTTAAAGATTTTGTGGTGTATCAAATGGATGTAAAAAGTGATTTTCTCTATGGGAAGATTAAAGAAGAGGTGTATGTATGTCAACCACCAGGATTTGAAGATCCAGACTTTCCTGATAGAGTATACAAGGTTGAAAAAGCACTGTATGGACTACATCAAGCTCCTAGAGCTTGGTATGAAACCTTGTCAAACTTATTATTTGGTATGATGACAAATCATAACTTCTGGATGACTGTGGTTTCAAAGAGGGAAAAAAATTAACAAGACCCTTTAATCATCAAAAGGAACAAAGATGATATTTTGCAAGTCTAATTTTCAGGTGGAAGATATCCATCTTTGATACAACAAGAAGGATTAAGCCATTGCATTGAGAAGTTTGATGCTGAAAATTTTAGATTAGTACAATGGGAGAACTTACATTTCTTCTTGATTACAAGAAAATCAGAAAAAGGATGGCCACTTTATTAGTCAAAACAAATAGTGTTTTGGAAGTAATTTAAAGAAATTTAGGTATTAACAGGAGTCAAGACTACAAGCTACAGACCAATGGAAACTTAAAAGCCTCTACTTAAGGATAAAGATGGTGAAGAAGTGGATGTTCATATGTATAGATCAATGATTGGTTCATTGATGTATCATACAAATCTTTCAAGACCCCTGACATCAATGTTGCAGTTGAGATGCCTATGCTAGAAACACCAAGTCAATCCAAAGGTTTCACATCTTTATGCTGTGAAAATGATTTTTAGGTACTTAAAAGGTCAACCAAAATTGGGCCTTTGGTATCCAAAAGATTCTCCTTTTAATTTGGTACAACACTGATAGTGATATGCAGTAGCAAAGCCTTGACAGGAATCTAAAACAGGAGGTTGTCAATTTCTAGGATGTAGATTAATATCATGGCAGTGCAAGAAACAAACAGTGGTTGCAAATTCCACAACAGAAGCTAAATATGTGGCTGCTTCTAGTTGCTGTGGATAAGTGCTTTGTATTTATAATCAACTACTTAATTAATGGTACAATTTTATGCATACCAAGATCTTTATTTACAATAACAGTACTATTTGCATAATTAAAAATCTTGTTTTTATTTAAAACAAAGCTAGATAGAGATCAAAACATTTTTTATTAGAGATTGCAATGAAAAGAAATTGATTCAAATGGTCAAAATCCATACTGACAAGAATGTTGCAGATTTGCTTACAAAAGCTTTTGATGTAAGTAGATTTTAATATTTGATTGTTAGTATTGGAATGCTAAATCTTTAAATTCTTTAATCTCTTTATGTTTTTGTAGAGTTTTATATGAATTAGTTCTGTCATTCATGTCATTAAAAGTTTCAGCTGTTAAGTATAATTAGTACTGCTGGTTATACTTAATACTGCTGAGTTTCTACTGTTAGTTATACTTAATACTGTTAGGGTATAATAATCTTAGTGATAAATGTGCAAAGGTGTGCTATGGCTTTTTATTGGGGCGAGATAATAGTAAGATCTTGGTTTTTCATCTGATTGGACTAACATTTGCAGAAAAAAGCAATGAAAAGTGTTGCGAATTGATGATGGAAACGGTATTTTAGAATGGAATAGAGTTAATGGCTGGTGACTCACAGTTATTGATGCTAGCATAACTTACTAACTATTGGGTTTTCTAACTTGTGGGTGAAAGTTAATGTTGTTGAGGGTATTTACTTCAATTAAGGGTTTCAATCGATCCTTTAATCAATTTCCTTCTTTCAAATACTCTCTAACTACAAACCCTAACTCAATTTTATCATCCATTATCAAAACCCAACACAAATGACGACTCTAAAGTTTGTTGATACTCATAATATGGTCGCATTTTTGTCTAAACCCACAGAGGAGTTTAATTTGAACAAATAGTGGATTTTTTTAAATGCACACCCTATAAGGCATGCATTAACGATCAATCCTACTATATATATCTCTTGCATTGAACAGTTCTGGTCTACTGTCAAGGTCAAAACTATCAATGGGGAAGCACAGTTACATGCCCTAGTAGATGGCAAGAAGATAATTATCACTAAAGCATCTGTTAGAAGGGATCTTCAACTAGCTGATGAGGAAGGTGTTGATTGTTTACCAAATTCTACCATTTTTGAACAACTTACATTGATGGGTATGAGAAGTTTCACAAAAAACTAACTTTCCTAAAACCATTCTTTTCCCAACAATGTAAATTTCTAAATTCAAACATCTTTTATAGATTTCCTAAGTCCTAAGACTACTGCATGGAATTAGTAGTAGTACTAGGCATCATGCCCATTATCTGTTTAGCTACAAACCAAAGTTTAATTTTTAAAATTATTTTGAAATATGAATAAAACTATGGATAATTTATCTAGCAAATTTTTGATGTATCTAAGGTTTGTACAAGTATTTTTGGATTAACTACTTGATGGGATGTCAAATCATAAGAGAATTTATATTGCACCCTCTCACACTAAAAATATATTTGGAAATATGAGAAGGGTAGGCAAAGGTTTTTCTGGTAGAGTAACACCTTTATTTCAAACAATGGTGGTACAAAACCAATCACAATTGGGTGAAGGTTTAGCAATTCTAACTGATCTCCATCACACACCTACCATTATTCAATCATCAACTCAACCACAAAAGACACAAAAACCTAGGAAGCCTAAAAGAAAGGACACTCAAGTACCTCAGCCTAGTGATCCTATTGAGAATATTGCATATGAGGCTGTCTGTTAGGAATATTGTAATAGTTAGTTACTACTAGTAGGTATGTAGTTCCTACTGGTAGAGTATAAGTTCTTACTGGTAGGTATGTAGTTCCTACTGGTAAGGATAACTTTATTGTTAGTGCTGGCAGACCAAATATGGTTCCTGCTGGTAGAACAATAGTTAGTCCTGGTAGTATTATATTTGGTCCGGGTTAGTAGTATAGTTAGTTAGTGATAAGGATATGCTTGAGCTATCTTAGGAAATGATAGTGCATATCTCTTTGACGCATTTTGTGTAACAGGCGGTTAGGGTTTCAGTAGTATATAAGAAACCCAACCCACGACCATAGCATAGGCAACAAATTCAAAAAACATAATTCTCCTTGTTAATTAATAGAAATCCATAGAAGGATCTTTTAGTTTAATAGTCTTGTTCTTCTTATAGGCTTTTTCTAATTTCCGCATAGACATGAGCTTTTCTAAGAAAGAGTCTCTCTTGTGTTTAGCTTGTGATTACATAGGCTATTCACCATCCTTAACAGGCAGTAAAGATCTATCTAGAGTGGGATCTAACAAGTGGTATCAGAGCTTGTTGAGAGTCTCTAGATAAGAAGAACACGTAGATCTGACTTCATAGAACTTACACACATCCAAAAACAACCAATATCCCTACACACAACCATTTTCAAATGTCTGACCTGATATATGATGCTTCTGATATTAATAAGGGACAATGCTCAATGCTCAACCACAACAACAGCAAAACATTCAACCTCAAATCATCACCACTGTCTCAAACAACAATGTAAAGTTTCCTTATTTGAAGAAGGATGAGTATGAGGTCT
Source organism: Tanacetum coccineum (assembly GCA_026074375.1). NCBI lineage: Eukaryota > Viridiplantae > Streptophyta > Magnoliopsida > Asterales > Asteraceae > Tanacetum > Tanacetum coccineum. Next base: position 12,830 of record BQNB010024235.1, read on the forward strand.
GGGTTATGAAGATGGAATACTAGATCATAAACAATGATATGAATATCTGGAAGGTGATTCAAAATGGAAACAACTTAAAAAGGACTGGAAGAGATCATGATGGAAGGGTTGTTATTCTTCCCCCAACGACTGCAGATGAACACATTGCTGTTCAGAGGGAATCAAAGGCAAGAACTACCTTGCTTCAGTCTATTCCTGATGATCATATGGCCTGAAATCCAGTTATAATGGATGAATGCAAGGGATATATGGAATGCATTCAAAGCTAGGTTTGGTGGAAATGCCGAATCAAAAAAGATGAGAAAGTCCATGCTAAAGCAAGAATTCTCAGAGTTTAGAATTAGTAAATTAGAGGGATTACACAAAGGGTATGACAGGATGCAAAAGATTCTCAGTCAGCTTAACCAACTCAAGGCCAAGCCTGATGATAAAGACATCAATCTTAAGTTTCTCAAAGGTTTGCCTTCATCTTGGTCACAGGTGGCTTTGACCTTAAAAACCAAAAGTAGACTTGAACTTATTTCTTTTGATGATTTGTACTACAAGTTGAAGACTCTTAAGATAGATATCAAAGGATATTCTACTCATTCCTCAAGTCAATCTCCAAGCCATTCTGCATTTGTTAGTACTACTAGTACTAGCAAAAAGATGTCATATGCAGAAAGCCCAAGCTTCTCCTCATCTACTACTTACTCTGCTCCATCAAGTTCTAAAGCTAGATCTCACATTCCAAGTAATTGCTTCAAGTTTTCTTCACCTCTTGTAGCTAAAAGTGAACCAGAACAACAAGTAGCTATGAAGATTTGTAAGCAGATAGACAAATTGGACTTAGAAAGAGATGATTATCAAATGGCAAATGGCTAGTTAATCATCAGGGTGAATAAGTTCTAAGAAAAAGGCTGTAAGAAGATTGAGTTTTGATAAGAAAGAAACTGTTAGGTTTAACAAGAAAGCATTTAGATGCTATACGTGCTTTGCAAAAAGGCACTTTACAAAAATGCAGAGCAAAAGGGGGAAATGAAAAGAGATATTCATCATTCAAGATTAAGGAAGCTGGGAAAAAGGAAGGCTGATACTAAAGCTTTAATAACAGTTGACACATTGGAGAATTGGAAAGAACATGAATCTGAGGATGATGAAGTTTTGCTCCCAAAGAGTATGGAATGGTTGCTGGTTGTGGTGCTGCTTGTGAAGAAGGTGCTACTGAAGTATATAGCTTGATCACTGGGAATGGTACTGATGCTGCTGCTGTAGAATTTGCTCTTATGGGCATTACCGCTGAGGTACAAAACTGTCCTTTTGGTTGTGAACATAAATTTAATAATCTTCAAAAACAGTATAATGATCTAAATGACATTATAATGAGTACTATATACAGTTTTAGGCTTATAAAAATCTCCTTAAAACATTAGAAAAACAAAGAGAGTCTATCAACAAAATCTGTTAGGAATATTAAGAAATGATTAAGAGTATTGTCTATCGAATTATAAAATACAACTAATCTACTAAACATTCCTGAAAAATAAAATGTTGAAAGCAGAGATAGCAAAAATAATTTACAGACTAAACTGGATAAAATCATTAGCAAGACTGAAAAGGGACATTTTCATCTAAAAACCTGTTCAATTAATCGATAGTTCCTTGTATGTAGAGAGAACAAAAAGTGAGTTTGGTTTATAAAGATAATAGGAAAGTGAGTTAGGATGGGATGACTCTGAATTTAGTATCTTTACCTCTAAGTCTGAAGAAGTGGAAGGTAGACCTATATTTCATAAGTTTACCAAAGCTGAGGAATTTAAAGCATTCCTCCACTCTCTTTCTGGAACTACATTCCACAATCAGACGACACTGACCTTGCTGAAACACAAATGACATATGTAAAAAGATCTACTTGTCTCTATGACTCTATTTCTGTATCTAAAGACCGTTTGTCTCTTGGTGATAACAGTGACAAGTCTCAATTTCAAGTCCCAATGACTATGCCTTCTGTGTGTCAATGACAAGTCTTAAACCCATGAAACTGCAAGACTCATCTCAATGCATCTACTTCCCATGTATCCACACATGCAAGTGAACTAATTTAGAGTCTAGTGAAGGGACAACTATCCAAGAACCCATTATTGTTCAGGAGTTACCTAGTTCTTCTTGTACTGATAAGGATGTAAAAACTTCTAGGACCCCTTATAATAAGAATGGTTATTTTAATAAAAAGGCAGGTCATTTTAGGAAAAATAATTCTTCTACTTCAAAGTCTTGTTTTGTATGTGGTAGTTATCTTCATCCTAATTAAGGATGTATTATTATGTAGACACAATAAAATTGCAAATGATATTTGATTGAGAGGTGGATAACCTAAAAGGAACCAATTTGGGAGAAAGGGGGGGATTGGGGGGGGGGGGGGGGGGGGGGGGTGTATGAAAAAATATAACAATGCTACTAGGGTCGCTCAGTCAAATCAATTTATCCCACAAGCAGTACTTCTCAGGTCTGGGAAGGTTTCTATTCCTGCTGCTAGACCAAACCAGGTTACTGCTGGTAGGCCAAAACCAGTTTCTACTGGTAGGCCAAAACCAGTTTCTACTGGTAAGCAAAATAGGCCTCCTCTAGTTTACGTTGGTAGAAGAAATTCTTCTTTAGTTACTTCTGGTTGGTGGCAAAGTACTGCTAGACCTATGACCCATTTGCCTACACCTACGAGTTCTTATTTTCAGACCTCCACACCATTTGGACCTCATGTTTATTACAATAAAATGCATTATGATGTAGATAAATAGGCAACTGCTGTTAAGCCCTTAGCAGGTTGTTCATGGAAGTCACATAGAAATAAAGTATACAGGGTACCACAGAACATGGAGATCTCAACATATCTGCATGCCGAAAATTTTTAGATCCACAAGGCAGAACCCAAGTCAGGAATGGCTTTTGGGATCCCCCTAGAAACATGTTATTTTTAAAATTTTTGTACAGGTCAATCTCATACATATGTTGAGAGAAGAAGGGATGGTAGATAGTGTTGTTCTCCGCATTAAGACTGGCAACAAGGACAGATTGGATGACTTTCAGAACGCTTTTAAGGTGGCAAAAGTGACTTTATGGAGTGGTGATGGCGAATAACTGAAAAGGGACAATTATGACTCCTAAGTTAGATTTGAAAATGTATACTATGAGAAGGAACTTCACAAATCATGCTTGTTCTCAGTCTCTTAGAATGTGACAAGAAGAATAGAGTTCTCATTCCAGACACTGATTGTCTATCCTCTCCAATGATATTCAAAACTCCCAGATGAAAGCATGGTGTTTACTTAGAGTTCCCAAGGCAGAAACAATCTGTATACATTTTAACTTGAATAATCATGCTCCCAAAGAAAATTTGGCTTGTTTGGTGTCCAAAGAATCTTCTGATGAAGCTGTAAATGGCATAAAGGAGTGGGTCATGTGAACTATAAAAATTGAATAAGATGGTAAGAAGATAACCTTGTCAAGTCTTCCCTCAAATCTTCTTCAAAATAATGACCATACTTGTGTTTATGTTTGCAAAGGCAAAGTAACAACAAGGCCAACCTATAAGGCATTACTGCTGTAACTCCTTTCTGAGCCTTTGCAAATTGTGCTCATATGGACCTCTTTGGTCCTACATCCATATCGAAGGCATAGACCCAAATTTTTACTGCTTGTGACCACAGATGACATATAGCATGTTTTGTTGGGTTTCCTCCCCTAGAAACTAAGGATGAGACATATCTAATCCTTAAAGGACTTTATTTCCCTGTAGAAAACCAGCTGAAATTAAAAAAGGTAAAAGCCATAGATGTGAAAATGGTTACAGAGTATTAAGAATGCCAAAATTAGATTGAACTTTGTAGACAAAAGGAAAAAAGAAGGGATTAACATGAATGCTAGAACCCCTCAGCAAAATGGAGTTGCTTGCGAGGAAAAATAGAACCCTCATAAGGCAGCTAGAACTATGTTAGCTTACTCTAAGCTACCTACTATATTTGGACTGAAGCAGTTAGTACTGCTTGTTAGGACCTAATTAGAGTCCATGATAACAATACCCACACACTAATACACCTTAGCTTTGTGACGGTGGAAGACTCCTTCATCAGTCATTTTAAACCCTTTGTGGGTCATGTGACGCATGTGAATACCAGTGATCATTTGGGTTAATTTGATGGGAAGGCTAATAAAGGGTATCTTGTTGGATACTCTGTCAGTAATAAAGCTTACAGGGTATATAACATGGCTAACAAGAGGGTTGAAGAAATAATGATCAGAGGTTTTTGGAGGAAAAGAAGCTACTATCCAGGAATTGGTCAATAGGTGGTCTTTTGATCTTGACTATTTAACTGTATTCCTTAGCTATAATTCGTGATAAAGCTAATCATCCTGCAGGTACAACCATAAAGAAAATTTTTCTTCTAACCCCTACAGGTTTTCCAGGATGATGATTCCAGATATGACAGTGATAGACAAGTTATTCCGTAGTCCCCCGTTTATCCTTCCAACAACATTTTAGGAGCTGAGCCTAAAGATACATCTGATGCTTACAGTAATGGTGTACTAGTTGATACTACTGAAGACATTTTTCAACAAGAGCTTGCAAGGCTGAAAGATCAGGAATAAAGAGCCACCTCTGATGCTGAGAGACTTGGATTGGGGTTTGCAAAAGATGCTGAGGAACTTCAGACGAGAGCAAGTGCAAAAACAGAAAACCAGTTCCATCCTAGTAGCATACCAGTTCCTAGTCTGGTAGCATCGATCCCAGTACCTTTTGTGATTACAATGGTTCTCCAGTGATGTTTAAGTGTCCTCGGTGGTGTTCCAGTTCCTTCTGGTAGTCCAACTGACTCATTCTTTGATGATGAGCTGACAACTTGATTCTCCAGTCCATCAGACATTGGAAATAATGTACCCTCACATGGTATTTTCTCTTCTGTATCCTATGATGATGAGTTTGGTGCTGATCTAAACAATTTAGCATCAATTGTGGTAGTCAGTCCTATGGCAACTAAGAGGATCAATACAGTGACGCCTTATTTCTCCTAAATATTGGGGTAAACCAAATTCATCTGTTCAAACAAAAGTCAGGTTTAAAAGCAACGAACTTGTGAAAACAATTTCGCCTCAGTTATAATAAATCAACAAGAAACAATCACATCAAACTTTCAGCATTGTCCTGTTTCTTGTTTTAATTTCTCATGCTGAACCACGAATGTACTCAGGATCTTGAAGATCCAAGCTGGTTTGATCTATCCAAGCAGAAAAGCCAATAGTTCAAAGTTTCAAAATGTAATGGATTCATTGTTGACTTTTCCTAAAGGTAAAATATGCTAATTGGACTAAGATGATACTCAAAAACAAGAGAATCAGGGGAATTGTTGTCAGAAATAAGGCTAGACTAGTAGCTCAAGGACACAGACAGGAGGAGGGCATTGATTATGAAGAAGTCTTTGCTCCAGTTGTAAGAATAGAGGCAATCAGATTATTTTTAGCATTTGCCTCTTACATGGGATTTATGGTTTACAATTGGATTTAAGAGTGCATTTCTTTATGGAAGAATTGATGAGGAAGTATATGTCACTCAGCCTAAGGGATTTGTGGATCCTTAACATCCTAAGAAGGTCTACAAGGTAGTTAAAGCTCTATATGGACTTCATCAAGCACTAAGAGCTAGGATGCAACATTTCTAACCTTTCTTGCCTGAAACATGGTTACAGAAGAGGCACCATTGACAAGACTCTCTTTCTTAAGAAGCACAAAAGAGATATCATCCTGTGGTACAAGGTGTTGTGATTGACATCAACTTGGATCTATAAAAACCTGGTGTATAAGATTTGAGCCTTGATGAAGGGAGAATTTGAAATGAGTGCTAATGGGAGAACTAACTTTGTTCCTAGTAACAAGTTCAGCAAAGACTGAAAATTTTTATCGGTCGGCCCCAAGTACAAGTATGTGTAAGAGATCCGAAGAAGTTGAATTAGGAGTGTAGTGCAGGAGACTGCCAATCATGACTCCTAACACCCTATGAATCACCAAACCGATAGTCCAAGAGTGAACCTGATATCTTGTAAAACATTTGTACAAGATCCATGATATGTTCACAAAATGTACTTGACACATTTAAGGCTAGATATAATGTTTGGCATTCAGTGATGTTCAAGGAATCAAGTCACTCCTACTACTTCAAATTTGGAAGTCATGAAGAAGATTTCTGAATACTAATGGCCAAACCTAGGTTGGGCTTATGGTACCTTAGAGAGTCACCTTTTGTGCTTAAAGCTTATAGTAATAGTGATTATGCTAAGGCAAACAAGGATAGGAAATCCACAACTGGTGGATGTCAGTTTCTGGGTAGGAGGTTGATCTTATGGCAATGCAAGAAGCAAACAAATATGGCTAACCTCTCCACTAAAGTTGAGTATTGTTGCCTGCACGCTAACTGTTTGTGGTCAGTACTCTGGATACAAAATCAGTTGTTAGATATGGGTATAATTTATGAATAAACCCAAAAAAACAACTATTATTGATAACCAAAATACATTTGCATAAGTTAAAAACCCAGTTTTTCTCCAATGGACTAAGCAACCTAGAAATTAGGCCTCATTTCATAAGAGATGCTAATAAAAAGAAACTTATGCAAGTACTTAAGAATACATACTGATGAAATTGGCAATTTGTTAACGCTAGGCATTTGATGACCTATGTTTACTCATCTTGTGTTAATCAATTGGGATGCTCAATCCATAGATACAAGCAATGAGGGGGAGGATTTGAGGTTCCAAGGGAGGACATATTGTTGTAACAATTTTTCTAAAAAGTTGGTTATTAAAATTTGTTTTACCATAGTTTTTTCTGCAACAATATTTTAACCCATTAGTTTTAACTTTTTCTTCTAGTAGTTTTTAACTTTTTCTCTGGTAGTCTTTATTCCTCTGCCTAGTCGTAATTCGTTGCTTCTGATAGTTTAATTTGTACATTAAATAGATCTATTGGGTTGACAACCCCGTCTGAGGGTATGGATCAGTTGAATAACATGAACACCCTGTTTAGGACGTTTTGTATTGAGAGGTAGGTATCTGGCAATTGTACCTTGTATGGGGCAAAATTTGTGAGCATATGAAAAGATATATGCCGTGTCAAGGCGTCGGTGTCATGGGCTCATGGCGATAATGTGGAATATGGTATTTGGCAAATACACTTGATGTATTGATGTTGGTTGAACTAAAAGCTTGTGGTCCATTACTAATTATTACTTGATTATTGAAATCACTATTTGGATTTTCGGAAATAATGCTTTGAAAGGTTGTAACGCTACTTTTCTTAAGGAAATATCATTTGAATTATTTCAATGCGGTTTTTGCTTAAACCTATGAATTCACCAACATTATTGTTGACGTTTTTGCATGTATTTTCTCAGGTTATTATATTGCTAGCTGTGCATTGGGAGCATTCGAGTCGCGTGGATATCAAAACGTTAAGGACTTGTTTTCTTCACATTCGATGATTGTTTTCTTTAAAGATACAAATGATTCACGTTTGTTTATCTTGTGATCTTGTTAAATTATAAATTATTGGGACCTGATTTTACTCTGAAATTTTAATCGAATGTGACATTTTATTAACGTCTCTTTTGAGGTCGTTTTCTGTAACTTGTACTTTATACTATGAAGTAGCACCCCAAAGTGGTATTCCGCTGCGTTGTGATTTTATGAGGGTGTTACATCAGGTCTCCTGAGTTAGGTCCTACAGCTATCCTAGCTACCATTGATGAGACTCCCTACACCATTACTGAGGACTCAGTAAGAAGTCAACTTCAATTAGCTGATGATGGTGGTATTGATGATTTACCCATTGCGGAAATCTATTTTGGAATGGACAACCTTGGGTATGTCACTGAAGGCAAGTTAACCTTTTACAAGAACAAGTTTTCACCTCAATGGAGGTTTTTGGTCCATACCATTCTTCACTGTCTTAGTACCAAGTCAGGTAGTTGGGATCAATTTGGTAGCTCACTTGCTGTTGCTCTTATTTGTCTATCTGATAGGAGAAAGTTTAACTGGTCTAGTCACATTTTTAAGGGGATGGTTAGTAACATAGGAAATGCTAAAAAGTTCTTAATGTATCCTAGATTTCTTCAAACCATTTTGGGTATAGAAACTAGTGTTGCAAGACAATACCATGTGTTCAAGCTATCTAGTAAACTTTTTGCTAATATGAAGCTCAACTTTCAGGGGCAACCTATGCCACTTTAGCTGCTATGCTTTCCCAAGCTTAAGCAGGTGAAGGTGCAGGGGTAGCTGCACAAGCTGTCCTACCACTCATACCTGAAACTATTCCTGAGACTAGGCCTGAACCTGACCAACCTCAAGACCATTTGTATACACCCCCAAGACAACAAACTTCTAACCCTATTGCTCAAGTCTTTGAGTATGGTCAAAGTTCAGACCCAAACATTGCTTCCTTCTCACGAGCCTATGAGACTGATGATGAACCCTTCAATTCTACCAATGTGGAAGATGAACCTTTGGGAGGTTCTTTCCATGCATCTCCACCAAGGTCCACTCAAGCTCCCCCTGCAGGTCTCACTTCAGGAGGTGCAGAGGACCTTATTACACTAACTGCTTTGTCCTCTGTAGTTTCTACTTTTGTGCAGAAGGTAAATTCTTTGGAAACTGAGCTCAAGGCACACAAGAAGCTATTTAAGGATGTGGTGGGAAAGTTGGTCAAGAAAGTCAAAGCAATGGAGGTAAAACTCAAGACCAAGAAAAGGAAGGTGGTTGTGAGTGATTCTGACCAAGAAGAAGGAGGAGAGCAAGCTCTGGATTTGGATGATCTAATTGCATTAGCTAATGCAGCTATGACTATTGATTCTAATATTCCTCTTGGTGGTGCTTCTAATAATCCTGCTGCTAGTTCTTATATTCCTACTGATGTTCCTACTGGTGGTGACTTTGCTCCTGCTCATTCTACATCACCATCCAGAGATCCTTTCAAGAGAAAAGGTGTTGCTAAGCCTTCTTCCCCTGTTTCAGAAAGAACTAAGAAGCAATTAGCAGATGAGAGGCTGAGTGAAATTGAAGCTGCAAGATTAGAAGCTCTTGAGAGGGAAAGATCTGAGAAAGAAAAAGCTGAAATTGCAAGACAGGATGCAATTTATGCAAAGCAGTTGGAACAAGAGGTAGAGATGTCTGCTTCTCAGAGGGAGACCAGACAAGCAGAGGTTCTTTCATCTGCAAAGCATTATTCTGATGCAGATTGGATTGACATCATGGCTCAAGTTCATGCCAATGCAGGCCTTTCTTCTGAGCTTCTGGGTGCAGATGTGAATGATGATAATTTTGCTGAGAGGATGGTTGCATTAATCAATCAAAGGAAGAGAGCATTTGCTGAACAAACGGCTAAAGAGAAGAGGGATAAACCAATGACACCTGCTCAACAAAGGGAATACATGAGAGTATTTGTCAAGAATCAGAGTACCACCATTTACTCTACTGGCTGGTCTATGAAATATGTGAAATCCTTGACTGATGAGCAACTCATAGCTGAGTTTGAGAAGATCAGGATGGCTGTGGCAGATCTTAAGTCTCAAGAACTCAGAAGGACTCTGAAAAGAGCTGGTGAAGCTCTGGAACCAGACACTTCAAAGAAGCAAAAGTCTACTGAAGCCCCCATTCCATCTGTGCCTGATGTTCCCCAACCACCAGTTGTTTCTTCACCCAAATCTTCTGGCACAAGGAGGAAGTCTCTTGGCAGGAGTCGTATAACTAAGCCCAAATCTATACTTACAGAATTGGATTTAGATGCAGATGATAAGACATTCATCAAGGTTGTTTCTGATGAGGACTCTGAATATGACTTTCTTCTCCATAGCTTCTCTAGGTTCTTCTATCATTATTCCTTTACCTTTGTCATGTGATTGTTGTGAAGAAATTTTTGGTGTAGATCTTGTTGTTGTAGATTCACTTGGCTCTTGAAAAACAATCCCTTTCACCTTGGGTTTTAAAGTTTTTAATGCTTCAAGTGCTTGAGCCAAAGTAATTTCTTCAGTAGTTATTGTAACAATTGTTGCAGCAGTACTAACTTGAGCAGCATCAACTACTTCTTCAACAAATTTTATTTTGTTCTACAACAACAATTCTTCACCATTTAAAGCATCCACATAAAACATTCATTGTTATGCATTCATTCTTGAAAAAAACTAGAAGGTAATATCATATCTGCAACAATAGCTTTATCTCCCTGCTTGGATTAGATTGTTAGATAATTCTAAACAAACTTTATTAAAAGCATTGTTTGAGTGTATTAAAAGATTATAGGGATCTATCTTGAATCATTATGGAAAAATTATCAATGAAACAGTAATTCAAAACAAATAAGCTCCAATATTATTAATGATAATAATACAAATACTCTCAAAGTATTAGGGTTACAAAGACCTTGAAGCTATAAAAGATACAACTAAGATTGATTTGGTTTTTGGTACGAATTGGTATGTCAATCCCTATGCCCTAGGACCTCCTTTTATACCCCAGGAGTCTACTCGGCTTACAATACTTTCCTAAAGTTATAAATTCTTTTCTATAAATAACTAATACATTTCAAAGTAAGCAAGTTATAACAAACAATACTAACATACACTAGCAGTACTAACTCTTTTGAATATATTTCTAGCAGTAGTAACTTTCAGCAGCATTAACTTCAAAAGTCTTTTGTACTAGCGTAGTACTTTCACTAGCAGTAGTAACTTATCACTTGCGCATTAACTTTACTTTGCAGTCATACACTTTGTATCTAGTAAGTACGAACTGTGTGAACTAGCAAGTAGTAAACACTTAGCTATTTCTTTGAAGGTCTATGGAGCACTAAATCTTCACTAGCAGTATTAACATAAACTTGAGAAGTAGTAATTCTAACAGCATCAAGAAGACTTTTAATCCTAATAATCCTCCCCTAAACTTGATTTCTTCTTCAAAGTCATCTAGTTTCTTCATTTAAAGCTTCATCAACAACCAGGAGGATGCTTCTAAACACTTCTTTACTTCTTAAGCTGTTTTATGATGAATTTAAGAAGTTGATAAGCCATTTCACTTTCATAGTCAATCATAAGCTTCTTTTCCAACATCAATGTAAGTGTAGATGGTGTAAGAGGATACTTCTTCTCTACCAACATATAAATCTGCATATGTTGCATCCTCAAGAAATGTACTCCACAGGAGTCATACAGCTTCCAACTTAACACTTTGTAGTCTTATTGATTCCTCCATACTTTATCTTCTATATGTGGTTCAAACATTGATTTTAAATCCCCCTATAATAACAAATCCAAGTCTTCCACTGGTCTTGTTGACTCATATTTAGCTTTTACCAACTTGTATAAAGTTTCTAAATCTTCCTTGTTAAAACTTTTAAGCATATGACTAAAGATCATGTACATTTGAGACTTTCCATCGGCTCTTATTATTTGATACTAGCTTTTTCTTCCTTCTTTATGAATCTTCCAGTCAACAATACTTGGAGACTTAACAGCCAAAGGAATAGCATCAATTGCTACTTCTTCTTCATCTGGAATGATTTCCATTAACTTTTTAATCCTTGCTGTTTCTTTGTCATCTTCCACCTTTTGCTTCTTTGTAATCTCTTATGCTAGCTCAGTTCCTGCTCTCTTTTCGTTGCCCTTCACCAACTCTGTTCTAAAGTGTTCAAATGTATTTACCCTCTTGAATGCTCTGTTAAACATCTCTTGAATAGAATCAAACTCTTTTAACTTCAAATCATTGAGCTTGTATCCTTCCATGTTCTTTAGGTAAGTATATATTTTCTTTCTCTGTTGCACTTTTGTTAGTGGTTTGTTTCTTTTTTCTTCTGCTCTTTTAGCTGCAAAATGCCTTCTTCTTTTCTTTAAGAGTTGTTGAAATAATGTAGCCTTTTCTTCAACAGACAACTCTTCGTGTTCTTGTGCTTGCATTCTTTTAGCCAATTGATGATCAGCATCAATCTTTGCGTGTATATCATCCCATGTTTCAATCAAGGCAATATTGTCTTCTTGTACTTTTCAGCTTTCTCTCTTGCAAGTCTTTCTTCGTCATCAAATTCAGCTTGTAGATTTAAAGCAGTTTCTTCATCAAGCAAGATTTGATCTTTCTTCTTCATAGGTTCTATCAATATTCCTTTACCTTTGTCATGTGATTATTATGAAGATAGTTGTGAAGATATTGTTGTTGTTGATTCACCCAGCTCTTGTATAACAATCCCTTTCTTTTTAGGCTTTGTACTTTTCATTTCTTCAATTGCTTGAGCCAAAGTAATATCATCAACAGTACTAATTGTATAATAGTTGTTGTAACAACACTAATAGTTGTTGCAGCACTAGCAGTACTAACTTTATCACCAGCAACACTAACCTGAGCAGCATCAATAATTAACTTAGCAATGTTAATAACTTCAACTACTTCTTCAGCAACTTCCTCACCAGCAGAAACATTCAAATCATGAACACTAACCAGGGTAATTTCTTTATCTACATCAATAGCATCAATCCTCCCCTATTTGGATGCATCATCACCCAAACTTTCTTCATCATCAGAGGATTCTATCCTAGCAGTCAAACCAACTTTTGTATGATCTCTTCAGCTTATGAGTTCTTGACCTATTTTTCTTTTCAAGCTTCTTGACCCTCCTTTTCAAACTAGCATTTTCATTATGTTAAGTGGTCTTTGTCTTCTCCAAATCAAGAACCCTGTTTTATAAAGTAGTACATAGTGCCATCAATTCATCAAGTTTAAGCTATCCTCATCACTTTGAAGTGTGTTAGCTCTTGTGAGCAGTGAATCATTGGAATGTTTAGATACATTCTCAAACCTAGTTTGAGCAATAGTATCCCCCATGGTTTCTTGGCACTTGGGACTACCACCTGAAGTAGTTCCTAGGGAACTAGATTCATTAGGTGTTGCCTTGGATCGGGTCTTAGTTATGTTACCACTGTCCTGCTCTGCTTCTAAGCTAGAAGCAGTAGTGGCAACCCTCACCAAACTGTCACCCAACTCCTTATGGACAACCTCATCTACAACACTTCTAGTAGGATCACTAGGCTGAGGTACCCGAGTGCCCTTTCTTTTAAGCTTCCTAGTTTTTTGTATCTTTTGAGGTTGAGGAGATGGTTGAATAAAAGTAGGTGTGTGATGGGGATCAGTTGGATTTGCTGAACCTTCACCTATTTGTGATTGGTTTTGTACCATAATTGTTGGAAATAAAGGTGTTACTCTACCAGAAAAACCTTTGCCTATTATTTTCATATTTCCAAAAATCTTTTTAGTGTGAGAGGGTGCAATATAAATTCTCTTATGAGTTAACATCCCCTCAAGTTGTTTGTCCAAAAAGATTTGCACAAACCTTAGATACATTAAAAATTTGCCAGATTCATTATCTAAGTTTCTAATCATACTATCAAAAATCAATTTTGAAAAGTTAAATTTCTGATTTGTTGATAAACAGATAATGACAGATGCCATAGTACTACTATACTCATTCCAAGCAGTAGTCTTTGGACTTAGACACTGTAAAATAGTATGAATTAGAAATTTCCATTATTGGGAAAAGAATGGTTTATAAAAAGTAAGTTTTTGTGAAATTTTCTCATACCCCATCAATGCAAGTTGTTCAAAAATGGTAGAATTTGATAAAACAATCAATACCTTCCTCATCTGCTAGTTGAAGATCTCTTCTAACAGATGATTCAGTGATGATTATTTTCTTTCCATCTACTAGGGCATGTAATTGTTCTTCCCCATTGATATTTTTAGCCTTGATAGTAGACCAGAACTATTTAATACAAGAAATATATATAGTAGGATTAATCGTTAATGCATACATTATAGGGTGTGCATTCAAAAAATCCACAATTTGTTCAAACCCATCACTCTTTATGGGTTTAGACAAAAACGCGACCATATTATGAGTATCTACAAACTTTAAAGTCATCATTTGTGTTGGGTTTTGATAATGGATGATAAAATTGAGTTAGGGTTTGTAAATAGAGAGTATTTGAAAGAGTGAAATTGATTAAAGGATCGATTGAAACCCTTAATCGAAGTATTTATGGAAAATACCCTTAACATCATTAATTTTCACCCAGCAGTGGTAACCCAGTAGTAGTAAGTTATGCCTAGCAACATTAACTTTAAGTCACCAACATTAACTCCAATTCCATTCTAAACAACTTTTCCATCATTAATTTAACACTTTTCTTTGCTTTTCCTGCAAAATGTTAGTCCAAAAACCAAGAAAACACAAACCATAGCAATTTTTACAATTATCACAGTATTAATTATACCTAACAGTATTAAGTATAACTAACAGTAGAAACTCAGCAGTACGAATTATAACCAGCAGTACTAATTATACTTAACAGCAAAAACTTTTAATGACATGAATAACAGTACTAATTCATACAAAACTCTACAAAAAAACATAAAGAGATAAAATACTTTAAAGATTTAGCATTCCAATACTAACAATCAAAAATTGAAATCTACTTACATCAAAAGCTTTTGTAAGCAAATCTGCAACATTCTTGTCAGTATGGATTTTGACCATTTGAATTAATTTCTTTTCATTGCAATCTCTAATAAAATGATGTCTGATCTCTATATGCTTTGTTTTTGAATGAAAAATGAGATATTTAATTATTCAAATAGTACAGTTATTGTCAATAAAGATTTTGGTATGCCTAAAATTGTACCCATAATCAAGTAGTTGATTCTGAATCCAAAGCATTTGTCCACAACAACTTGAAGCAGGCACATACTCAGCTTCTGTTATGGAATTTGCAACCACTGTCTGTTTCTTGCACTGCTATAATATTAATCTACATCCAAGGAATCGACAACCTCCTGTTGTAGACTTCCTATCCAAGCTTGCTCTAGTATAATCACTATCAGTGTATGCTACCAAATCAAAAGGAGAATCTTTTGGATACCAAAGGCCCAATTTTGGTTGACCTTTTAAGTACTTAAAAATCCTTTTCACAACATAAAGATGTGAAACCTTTGGATTGACTTGGTATCTAGTACAGGCACACACTGCAAACATGATGTCAGGTCTTAAAGATGTAAGATACATCAATGAACCAATCATTAACCTATACATATGAACATCCACTTCTTCACCATCTTCATCCTTGAGCAAAGGCTTTTGAGTTTCCATTGGTGTGCTTGCAGTCTTGACTTCTGTAAAACCAAATTTCTTCAAAATTTTAGCAACATATTTATCTTGACTAATAAATATGCCATCCTTCTTCTGCTGCACTTGTAATCCCAAGAAGAATGTAAGTTCTCCCATAGAACTCATCTGAAAGTTATCATGCACTCCCAAATAAAAAAAATAACTTCTCAAATGCATTGCATAGCTCTTTTTGTTGAACAAAGATGATATCATTCCACATAAACTTGGACCAGCAAAATATCACCTTTGTTCCTTTTAATGAATAAGGTCTTGTCAATTTCCCCGCTTTGAAACCTATTGTCCAACAGATATGTTGATAAGGTTTCATACCAAGCTTTAGGAGCTTGATGTAATCCATATAGTGCTTTTAAACCTTGTTACTCTATCAAGAAGTCTGAATCTTCAAGTCCTAGCTGGTTGACACTAACATCACCTTTCTTCAATATTCCCATTGAGAAAACACCTTTTACATTTTTTGATACACTACAAATCTTAAATTAAGCATAAGCTAAAAATATGGCCTTTATTGCTTAATTCTTGCAACAGGGGCAAAGACTTCATCATAGTTAATCCCTTCTTCTTGTGTGTACCCATAAGTAACCAATCTTGCTTTATTTCTTATCACAATTCCCCTTTTATCCTTTTTATTCCTGAAAACCCATTTAGAGCCTATAACCCTTTTTCCATTTGGTAAATCCACTAAAGTCCACTACTAAAAAAATCCACTAAAGTCCAAACTTCTTGTTACTTGAATTGTAAAAGCTCATCCTGCATAGTCTCTATCCGACTTGGATCTTTCAATGCATGAATTAACTTTTTAGGTTCTTCCTGTGGATAAGAAAACAAGCTCAAACCAAGTAGTTTAGAAGGGCTTTATGGGTTTGTTCTTTGATGATTTGTATAACAAACCATGTTTACTACCAATTCTTTAAACATCTTCTTGTTTGTGTAGCTCATTGCAATCTCTATCATTGATCAAGAGGATGATCTTATGAATTTCCTTTGTAGTTGGATTAGGCTGACTTGGATTGTTGTATCCAAATGGTTCATGTCAGCACTGCAGCATCATCTTCTCATATCTTGAGAATTCAAATATGCTATCATATTCTAAAGCAGGCATATTTGGTCAAATGAAAGTTCATTGCTTGTTTTTCCTACAACTGCCATTAACTTCATTTGTGCTAGCAGCATTAACAGTTGAACTAACAGTATTAACATTGTTAGTGCTGTTAACATTATCTTCCTTCTCTTGATCTTTACATTCACTTTCTTTTCTTGGATCTTCATCAACCTTCTTTCCATCATCACTTGAAGGTTTGGATCCATCATCATGAGAACTCTTTGGATCTTGGGAAAATGGTAGATCAGCAGTCCATAATGGTAGCAAAATGTAATCTTTGACAGGTTCTTTTTTTTTTTTTTTTTATGTCTCCTTTCTAGCTTGACTTGCATTATCACTTGATTTTGTACCTGCAAAACCATTAGACTGTGTAACCTTCAATACAATTGCTCAAATTTCATTTTTCTTGTTAGTGCATATATATCAAATAAGACATCTGGTCCATCTACTACAAAACATTAGGTGTACTCTCACTAAACCTAATATGCAAGTTTTCTTCCACTATCCTTGTTCTACTATTGAATACACTAAAGGTTTTATTATTCAAAGTTATTCAAACAAAAGAAACCTTAATCAGCTTACCATCAATATGCCTAAGTGATTATGTATGAGAATCGGTACAGGATACCAAATGGTCTCATAAACTTAACGTGGGGTTCTATCATGATAAAGTTTATTTGGAGGTCTTATGGTCTTAACTACTAACTCTCTATTTTACAGCATAACAAGTAAATATAAACTGCTTCTAATCATCTGTGACAACTAGGCAATACATTTTCTTCATAAGGCTTTTTACAAATGTTGGACCAAACAAGTCCATATGCAACAAATGTAAAGGAAGACTGATTGAGTTCTCTGTTTTGGACTTACAAGAGGCTCTGTGCTGCTTTCCCTTTTGACAAGCAACACAGGTTTGATCATTTTCAAAAAGTTTGGAAGGTAAACCTCTTACAAGATTTCCCTTAACCAATTTATTCATGGTTTTAAAATTTAAGTGACCTAGCCTTCTATGCCAAAGTTTAGATTCATCAGATGTGGCTTTTGCAAAAAGGCAAGTTAAACCTCCTTTAGGAACTATGTTCTTTAAATCAACACTATACATATTGTTCTTTCTAGGAACTCTAAGTAAAACTTGACTTTCATCAATTAACTTAAAGTTTGGAGATAAAACAATACATTCAGTGTCATTAAAAAGAACACTATTCTTTTTATCACACATTTGTGAGACACTAAAGAGATTAAACTTTAACTCTCTCACAAAATACACATTTTCAAAATCTAGATTACCAGTTTTAATGGTACCTTTTCCTGTGATTTTCCCTCCTTTGGGGTTCCCTCCAAAAGCAACATATCCTCTATCTATCTCTTCATAGTTTGTAAGATAGGACATGTTCCCTGTCATGTGCCTTGAGCATCCACTATCAATCACTGCTTGATCATGTAAATCCATTTGTGGATTGCCCTGCACATTAGATAAGAAAATCAGTTTCTTTTGGGGACCCAAGCCATCACTGACTTGGATCTGCCTTGTGCATCAACATAATCAAACTTTTTTAGGGTGATTGATGCACTGTTGTGTTTAGAAACATGATCTAAAACTTTATGCTTTGGTTTCCAAATCCAACAAGCTGAGGCCTTAACAACATTAAAATTATTTCCCTTAACAGCATTAACTACTGCTTTTGGCTTAGCAGTATTAATATTTTTAACCCTAATAGTGTTAACCTTTTAATTAATATTACTGTTTTTAAATGTTATGTTCTTATGAATAGGCCTCTTAATAGTTGAATGTGCTGTTTTAGAAAGACATGACATTGGTCTAGCAGCATTCACTGTTGTTTTTCAGTGAGCAATATTAACTTGTCTACCAGTATTAACTGATACTGCTGTTTTAGAAATATTTTGTCTAGCAGTATTAATTGAGACTAAGCCAGACTTCATTTGTACTGCTCTTGAAACCATGTTCTTTTTAGTATAGGGGTGAGTCTTTTTAGCAAAGTTTTGATAATTCACCCTTTGATAATTGTTCCAAACAAGTTTTACCATCCTATGATATTGAAACAATTTTTGATGGTAATTGCAATCATTCTGCAAATGATCAAAGCTTCCACACACATAACAGGCCTTATTAAACATCTCAAAATTGCTTCCTAGTTTTTGAGACATCATATTGTTCTAATTCTTTGATTGCCTCTTGGACAGTGAGTGTTTTGACTATGTTGCTCAACTTGTTTAACAGTTTTCCTAGCAGTTTTTTCGTGTTGTTTAGATTTAACAAACTCTTTCTTAACAATACTAGGCCTAACTGTTTTCTTTTTAGTTTTAGGCTGAGACACATCCTCTTCCTCATCATTTGACACCTATTCTTTAATAATTGGGGCATCATCATTCTTCCTAACTACCTTAGGCTCTTCTTCACTAGACATAGCTTTACAGTTCTCAACTACAGGCTCATTAACAAACTCATCTAAACCAGTAAAAGACAAGTCAGGTGTTGGAGGCATGAAATTTCTTGTGTAGGGAGGTGGAACTGCATTATAATTTTCATAGCCTAAACCTTTCTTGCAATTGTCAACTACTTACACTCAATGAAGCTTGTTTAAAACTTTGGTTGCATGTTCAAATTTTCTTACATTAAGCTTGAATTGCCATTTTTTTCTTTTTGAACTGTTTTAAGCTTCTTCCTAAGCTCCCTAATAGTTATTTCTCCTATATGAATTTCAAATTTTAATCCCTTAATATCTTGTAAATAAATAGACTTATTTGCTTTATAGACTTTAAGTTTTTCTTCACTGACTCTAAACTTGTCTTATAACCTAGAACCATTAACTCAGATTTCTTTAAATCTTTTAATAGTTGATCATTTTGAGATTTAAGAAGTTCAACAGTTTCCAAACAAGATTTTGAACAATAGAATCATTGGATACCCTTGAGTTAGATGAGAACAAGCCATGAGTGAATATTAAGGGGGGGGCCCTTCATCTGCCTGATCACTCAGTCATATCCACAAGACCTCACATGTTACCAAAGCTTGGAAGTAGATGTTTCTCACAGGCACACTCCTTCTTGTGCTTTCCTCGTTTTGTTGTCTTGATTTCTTGAAGCTTTGCACGCCTAGCAAATTGTCCCTCTTGTGCAGTTGTAGTACTCCATTTTTAGACTTATCAAAACCAATAGTCTCATTTGCCATAATAGTAAGCCTTCTTCCTTGTTTTCTTCAAAATACCTTCTAGCCATCATAGTCAATGCCATTGCCATCTCGAATCTATTCCTCTTCCATGTCATTCTGGGATGAATTTGTGGGCAGTCCTGCATGTTACAAGTCGAGGACTATTTGGTTGACTAGTAAAGACATGCACAAATAACATCATTCACTCAAATGTTTTTATTATTTGTAGAGTTAGCTGCTTTATAACTTATGTGCTAGCAGTAGAAACTCATGTGCAGTATTAATACGTGGCAGTATTAACTGCTCATTGTGTTGTTAGTGTTGTTTTTGAAGAGGTCACAAGAGCATGTTCGGTGTGCTTAAACTTGAGCTAGACATCCCTTTAACTTCTGGTTCATACACCTTGAGGTTGTTGTAGAGATCATCCATGCTCATCGTATCCAAATCAGCATTCCTCCACACAACAGCATGTGTGTTCCACTCAGGTGACAAACTTCTTAATAACTTTTGATTAACATCTTCTTGTGAAAGCTTTTCATCTAAAAGTTCCAACTGACTCACAAGGTTTTGAAGCCTATCAAAATTTTGATCAAGCATCTCTGAGATTGGAGTAGTGAAATTTTCATATTCCTGCTTTAAGAGATTTCTTTGAGTCTTTCTTGTAGCTGCATTCCCACCAAATCTCTTTTCTACAACTTCCAGCAACTTCTTAGCATCTTTTATAGAGTTAAACTTTAACTTGGTTGTTCATTGGGGATTGCTTCATTAAGTACTTCTTTACTTTTACCTCTATCTTCTCACTGGTCCTTTTCTTCAGTAGTTGTAATAGGCATCTCTGTCATAACTCCTTCCATAATTTTTGTTTTTGGCAAGGTTGCACCATTCTCTATGACTTCCCACAGTGCATAGTCTATCATCTAGATATATTGTTCAATCCTCATCCTCCAGATCTCATACTCACCAGGTTTGAGCATGAGAACTTTGGATGCAGCCACCATGTGTGCAGAATCTTGATCCATATCTTTAAAAAAAAGTCTTATGTATAAAAACAGGTTCTTCTTATTTATAGTTTCTCAACCTAGCTCTGATACCACTTGTTGATCCCACTTTAATAGATCGAATTACTTAAGATTGTTTAAAGTTTAGTTATATTAGATAAATCTAACACAACTATAGTAGAAACTGTTTTTTGAATGTATTAAAGATTATGCGAAATCTAATCTTTAATATTAAGAAGAATTATCAATGAAACAGTAATTCAATGAACATATAATTCAACAAATAAGCTCCAATATTATTAATGATAATAATACGAATACTCTCAAAGTATTAGGGTTACAAAGACCTTGAAGCTAAAAATATAAAAGATATATGAAAAACTATATCAAACTCTATGCCCTAAGACCTCCTTTTATACACCAAGGATCCCTAGTCGGCTTACAATACTTTCTTAAGTATCCATAATCTTTTCTATAAACAAATAACTTAATACATATCATATACGTAGTACTAACAACAAACAATACTAACTTATTAACCTTAGCAGCATTAACTTACCTCTGAACAGTTTTAACCTTGAGCAATAGTAACTTTGTACTAGCAGTAGTAACTACTTAGAATATTTTCACTAGCAGTACTAATATTTACTAGTAGTAGTAACTGTGTACTACCAGTAGTAAACACTTAGCATATTTTCTTTGAAGTTCATGAGCAGCTTGACTCAGTATGAGTAGCATTACACAAACATAAGCAACAATAATTCAAACAACATCAAGAAGACTTTTAATCCCAACACTTGGGAAACCCGTGGTTGCTTGGTACTGGGAGAAATTATCAACACATTTGGGTAAGCGAAGGTTACGGTAGTGCTACTGTTGGGTATGTGGCATTTCAGAGGGCGGTTGATGTCGTTCACAATTTCTAAATGGCACCCGTTAGGAAATCAAGAACAAAAGTTAGTTGGCAAACAAAAGTTAATTATGCTCTACGAGTTTTTCTCTATATGACTTATAGAGGCGGTGCGGGTTCCATGTTTTATTTCACATTACTACAGATTTATCATTACGACCCAGTTCGAACCTGTGTCTCGCCAAAAGAAGAGATTAGTCTAGTAAATGCATAGGATAACAAATTAGTGGTTGGGTAAGGAGGAAATTATCTCTGACAGATCACTGAAGTGATACAATGTATAGAAAAATTAGTAGAGAAAGCACAACATGATAAAGCATTGGCTAGTGCAGAATTATGAGTTTATTAAGGGAAAAATGATGAATTGTTGTTGCAATTTACAAATGAGAGTGAGGTATTTAAAGAAAAGAAATAAGCGGGAAACCACATAACCGCTTATAGCTAACTTTCTAAACATATTACATTTTCTACACTTTCAGTCCTTGAACTATTATGAGTTGTCACTTTAGGCCATATACTTCTATATCCTCCCCTCAAGTTGGAGCCTCAGTGAGTCCCAACTTGTCAACAAGAAACGTATGTTGCAGCTCTCCCAAAGCTTTAGTCATTACGTCAGCAAGTTGAAGATGTGTAGGGAAAAAAGCAGTCTTCAAAAGCTTTTGAATTTTTGTCTCAGTGAAATGATATCAAATATCAGATGTTTGGTTCGATCATGAAAACATGGATTAGCATCTATTTGTTGAGCTAATTTGTTGTCACAAAATACGGTCACTGGTAGCTTGACTTGAATGTGAAGATCTTTTAGGAGAAAACTTAGCCAAAGCAATTCACAAGTAGTAGCTGTCATGTTCTTACTCAGCCTTGTCAGAAGATCTGGTGACAGTTGGTTGTTTCTTTATTTTCCAGAAATATATTGGGTGGCCTAAGAACAATGATAGTAACAGTAAGAGATCTTCTTGTCATCAAACATGAGGCCCACTCAGCATCCGAAAAACCTGTCATTTGTAGGTGAGGCTGCACAGGATAATAAACCTTTTGAAATTGTCCCTTTCAGATATCTCAATAAGGTGTAAATGCTGCTTGCCATATGAAATCTTTTGGTGTGATACAAAGTGACTTAAGTGTTAAACAAAACATATGATATGTCTGGCCATGTCATGGTTAAGTTTAAATGTCTCCTACGAGTCTCCTATAGACACCAGCATCCTTGAGAGAAGTTCCTTTGTCAAGGGATAACTTGAGTTGAGTTGGGAGAGGAAAGGGTAAAGGTTTAGCTCCTGTAAGACCAGCATCTGTGAGTAAATCAAGGATATATTTCCTTTGATTGAGATGCATTCCAGTATCTGTCTTGCACAAACTCAATTCCAAGGAAGTATTTTGCTAAACCAAGATCCTTGATAGTGAATTTCTTCTCCAAAGAATTTTTAAGGCTAAAAATTTCAGACTGTGAGTTACCAGTTAAAAGCATATCATCCACATAGACAAGAACTGCAGTAAAAATTTCACCTTGAGCTTTAACACAAGAAAGGGTAGTCACTGCTTTGATTGATAATACCCCATGACTGACTAAATTTTTTGTTAATTCATGATTCCATTGCCTTGATGCTATTTCAGACCATACAAGGATTTACTGAGCTTACATACTTGTCTTGTTGAAGCCTTAGTGTATCCCTCAGGTGGTACCATATAAATATCTTCATCAATATAACTATGTAGGAAGGCATTATTGATGTCCAGTTGATGAAGAGGCCATTGTTTTAGCAGTAAGCAAGGCTATGAAAAACTATGACAGTAGCCAATTTTGCAACAGGAGAAAATGTAGTTAATAAATCTAAGCCTCCTATTGATTACTAACCTTTTACCACCAATCTGGCCTTTGTTGTCCTACTTTCACAGTTGGTTGATATTTGGTTTTATAGACCCATTTGGAAGTGATTGGTTTGTGACCTGGTGGGACTTCAATAACTGTCCAAGTTTCCTTTCTTTCCAAGTGCTAATTTATGCTTCATTGACTTTGACCATCCTTCATGTTGTATGGCTTGTTTGTAGGAAGTAGGCTCAGGAACAGCAAAAACATTTGCTAAAAAAGCTACATGACTGGAAGGAATGTTTTGGAAATCAGAAGAACCAAATAAAGGATAAGTAGCATCATTTGAGAGAGTCTACTTTTTGCAGGAAGTGCGGTCTGTAGAACGTCATGGTAGATTTCCTAACTGGACAGAAGTAGGAGAAGGTTTTGGTGCCGTGTAATAGGTTTCTTTCTTAACTTTATTTATGTTCCACGTTGGTTCATTGTTATCATGATGTTATCGGAGTGGTTGTTTCAGGTAAAGGGGGGTTTAGGGGGATACAAACAGTTTCCTCCAAAGGATGTGTATTAAAAACTGGATAAGTGGGACATGATTGTTCATTTGAGATATTATCAAGTTGTTTAAAAGGGAAAACTTGCTCCTCAAACACCATATCTTCTATAAGAAAAACCTCTTTTGTCTCCCAATTATACAACTTATAACCTTTTTTATTAACAAGATAACCAATAAGAACACATTTGACTCCTCTGTTTTCAAATTTATCTTTATGAGGCTTAACATTAGCAGCATAACATAAGAAACCAATAACCCTAAGATGATCATATATAGGAGGTTTGCCATATAAACTTTCTTAAGGAGACTTCCAATCCGAGATTTTAACAAGCATCTTATTTATCAAATAAGTTGCAGTCAAAATGCAATCACCCTAAAACTTTAATGGAAGATTAGCTTGCAATCTAAGAGCTCTAGCAGTGTCAAGCAAATGTCTATGCTTCCTTTCTACCCCACCATTCTGGTGTGGGGTATAAGCCATATATTTTTAGTGCACTACTCCATGTGTTTGGAAAAACTCAGCACATGTTTTGTTTACTATTTTAGTTCCATTATCTGATCTAACCACCTTAGGTTGCTACTGAAAGTGAGTCTTGACATAAGCAAAGAAAGATACCAGCAGACTAGGGATTTGTTCCTTTGAGTGAACTAAATAAGTCCATGTAGCTCTTGTATTATCATCCATAATTATAAAAAAAATAATGTGCACCTTCAATGTTGCCTTGTTTATAAGGGCCCCATAAATCAACATGTATTAGGTGGAAAAGAGTAGAAGAAAGACTATAACTCTTAGGAAATGGAAGTCTATGATGTTTGGCTAACATACATGATTCACAAGAAATTTCTTAAAAATCTATGGATTTATACAATGGAATATGTGAAAGCATAGATATAGAAGAATGTCCAAGTCTAGAATGAAAAGTTTGAAACATTGTACATTTTTAGAATCATCATTTATGATTTGATTCCTTTGACAAACTAGTATAAGAAAAGAATTCATATGAGACATATGAAAAATCAAGAAATTATAGCTGAGAAGGCAATAGAGATCAACAATTATTGCAATGTACAGAATCTTGAACCTTTGTCAACTACCACAACTTGATTAGTTAAAAGGCTCTAAAAATAGCAGTCATTGGGATAAAAGTGAGCAACCAGTTGGTTGTTTTGAATGAGTTGGCCCACATAAAGAAGATTTAGTTAGAAATCATGCACATAAAAGACATTTGTGAGAACCAAGGAAGGTGTGAGTTTCACTTTTCCAACTATTGTGATAGTTTTTGAACATCCATCAAGTAAATGCACAATTATAGGATTTTTAAGATAGGTGACTAAGATAAACAAGTCAAAATTGGGTGTTATATGATCAGAGGCCCTTGTATCATTTACCTAGTCTTTCTTAATGTTCATATGTGGATGACAGAACAAGAAAAAGAAATGGTGCAACAAGAGAATATACCTGCATGTGAGGTACTTGCATAATCTCTTGAGGCATTAGATTCTCCTCCTTCTCCATTAAACATCTTCATTACCTCTTTAGAAACAACAACAACTAACTTCTGATCAAAACCACATCCTTGATGCATTTCTATCTCATTCTCAATATTTAAATCAAAAGGAGTATCCCCACTAAAGTGATCATCAAATCCTGCTGTCACATTTGCAACCATTCTCTTGTTTCTTCCTTTTTTTCCTTCTTTTTTTCATTTTTTTTTACAACCTATCTAGATAATTATCTTTTCAAAACATGATCAACTGTATGTCCTCTTGAGTACAACCAGTACCAAAACCCTTCCATCATATCTAGATTCCTTATTTTTTTTCCTTCTATTTTAGACCCCTTATTGTCCATATTAGCAAAAAAGCTGTAGGGTCTCAAAAAGTATGATAAACTTGTGACTTGCTTTGTTTTCTATTTGCTGATACAATATGTAAGCCTTATCTAACATATGTAAAGGATCCATGGCAAGAACTTGACTATCTATCAGATTCACACTCATCTTTAAGTTCATCAAGAATGAATCAACTTTGATTTACTTTATCTTACATAATTCTCAATAACATATAAGTACATCTCTCATCTGACTACAATACAAGTTAGATAAACCATTTAGTTCTCATTTCTATCCTAACACTTCTTAAATTGTTAAAATAAGATGCAATTGTGAGATTAACTTAAGTGATCTCTACTCAACTCTCTTTACGATTGGTAAACTATAGGGGTCCGATTACTTTGTCCATATCTTTCTGCTATCTCTTTCCACAATTCACTTGTAGACTGTGCATACAAGAATACATCAGACAATTCAGTTACCATAGAGTTCAAGATCTAACAGGTTACCATGTAATCACATCTTGTCCATTTGAACTCTGTATTCCAAACCAAATTTTCAAGGGCCTTCTACACAAGACCCATCAATGGAAAAACTACTTTAAATTTGCACTATATCCTTTCACATTTCTACTTACCCATTGAAAAATTGCTTCCTTTGAATGGTGTTTAGTTAACACAATTCCTGGATGATCAGACTTGCATTATAACCGAGGATCATTGATCATGTTAGCATTCAAACAGGTTTTGGTTAAGAATTGTATAACACCACAGTGTTTTTCAATTCATTGACGACGTCGATAAATCTTACTATTATATTTTTAGCGTTGAATGCGTTGCTGTAATTTCATGAATTAAGTTTAAATCGCGTACGTTAAAAAAATTTTAGGTTCAATATAATCGGGCATCAAACAATTAAAACAGTTTACATCTAGACATGGGGTATATATTATTTGAGAATAATTTTAACTTTGTTCATTTTCTTTTTATCGGATATGTCAAGGTAATAGTATCGGATAAATTACGTTTAGGCACTACGGAACCACAAAAACTTTTCTAAGCTTCTATACAATACCCACATTTATCCCAATACTCAAAAATCATAAAATATAGCATATATATCTTGGTTGGGCCGAATTTGGAGGACATGTATCAAGAAAATTTCTAAATCATTCATTGTCAATGTACAATGCCTTCTCATAAAGCCTACCATACCTTGTCTATTTTGACCCAAGGATATGACCATGACTCACTAAAAACCATCTACATGTTCTTGACTTATCCTATATCATATTACATGTATCTACTAGAAAGAGAACTCTTTCATGCTATAAAACACATTAGAATAAAAAATCATAAATACTTACCCTTTAGCTACATATAGAATCGGCAAACTTACACCCTTTAAAATCCATTCAATTTTTTTATAACCTATTTACATACACTCTCATATCATATCTAAGATACCTCAAAGTATTTTGAAGCCTTGATTAATTATTTACAAGTATTAAAGCAAGAAATCAAGATTTGGGTTTTCTTGAGAAAACTAGGGTTTCTTAAGTGCAAGCTTGTATTTTAAGGCTAAACACGGGTTTAGCATTTGTTTCTCATCGTCATCATACATCATAAGGTCCATTTTAAACCTTAGTTTTTATTTATGAGTTTTTATGTATATAATGTGCTATATAGTTAAAATCACCATTCAGGGAATACTTTTGAACACTGAAAAAATATATCTTCTTGTGATTTGATTTTGTACACTTTATACATATCATGATGTTGGTAAATATCATGAAATAAAGGATATATAAAGTCTTGTAATCTCGGTTTAAGCATAAAAAGTTCATATATAAAACTTGTAATTAAAAGTTAATTTAGAAAGTTTATGTTTCATGTAAAGGTTAATAACTTGTGATCTTGATGATCTTTTTTTCGGACAAATTGAACTTATGGGACCTTATTATTGTATAACACTATGATAATTTATTATAAAAGACTTGTGGTAAAAATTGCTGAGGTTAAAAGTATATATAAAACATATTATATAAATAAGTTATATAAACGATTATATAGGATCAGTAGGTTTTCGAATTCTAAACAAAGGATTTTATGTTTTTATAAAATAATACATTTCATGACGATTCCGAAAATGTAAGAAACTTGTCAAACGGATTAATAACGAAAAAGTTACGTTAAAAAGAGTTTTATCGTTATTAACGGAGTTTATAAAATGTTTTTATAAATTTTTTTCAAACAGGCTTAGTTTGATATTTTTAACAAGAATACATATTTTTAGGATTCCAAATATGATAAGAATCGTAATTTTTCAATTAATAACGAACGAGTTTCTGAATTTCGCGAGTTTACGACCAATTAATACTTTTATTAAAAACTATTTTATAAAAGTACTTTCCAGACAGAAAGTTTATTTTTATAAACTCATAAATTATAGATACTTTCAAAAAACGAGAACGTCTCGAATGAATCGTTAAAAACGGAGCTTAACGAATAAATTACCGAATTTACGGGTTTACGACCAACAATTACGATTTTTATAAAAACTCACGTGATGTGAACAGTAAAAGTTATGTTCACCAGAGGGTAAAATTATTGAAAAATGTCAAATATGATTCGTCTTAATACGAAAAGATGGACATAAGAAACGCGAGAATCGGGTTTAAAACGCGAAAGTTACGCCAGTTTTACTAAACGGTAATTATAAACGTTTTAACTTATTAAACACAATTTTTCCAAAACCATTAGTTGGTGATTGAGCTATATAGAATATTATGTGGTTATCAAAGTACTATATTACTAGGGAGTTTCATAATGAGGCCTCTTCGGATGGCGTTTCGACGAGTTGTTGGATTTACGATTTAAAGTGTCCTAACTCCTCGAACGTCATGTCATGACCTCTTTAATTATGATAGCCCGAACGATAGTACAATGTAACAACTATTAGATTATATTCAATGTTGTTAGACTAAGTACTCAGTACTTACACGACCTTAATTTAATTAGGTTGCATTTGATCAATTCGCGTGGCGCGTTAATTGTGATACACTCGACATTACTCACTCAAGGTGAGTTCATAGCCCCACATTTTACATGCTTTTGTTTTACAAAGTTTTTGGGGTGAAAAACATGCAATGTTTTACAACTGAACACAAGTGGTTAAGTTTCATATTATGATTACATGTTGCCTAAGTAGCGATAACCCAATCTGAGCCCATTATCATGAACTGTTAATTATGAGCGCGAATGTTATGAATAGATCTATTGGGTTTGACAACCCCGTTCGGGTGATTAGCTATCACCAGTGAAACGAACGTATACCATGTCGAACATAGGATGTTGCGGGTTAGAACATCACCACGGGCAAACGGCCATTAATTTGGCATCCATACATGTCAAGCATCAGTGTCATGAGCTTAGAGCAACGTAATTACATTTATATGATATCTGCATCTGTTGCATTATCATACACTTGAGAGATCTTGTGGTCCTACAATATATGATTTATCAAACCTATGAATTCACCAACATATTGTTGACGTTTTAAAGCAATGTTTTTCAGGGGATCAATAAGCACAAGGTGCGATGGATACATTGGTGGTTTTGATTTGGATGTCTTGCATTAAAGATTTTGTCGCATTTCATTTTGTTATCTGTTATGGGCTGAAAATCTTTGTATTTGATTAAGTGAACAAGTTAAGCTACGGGCTTTTGTAACAATGACTTTGTTAAATCCAATGTATCGTTTTCAAACGACTTTTTGGTCGTTCTATATATCTCTTGTGTTGTTGATTCATGAAGTAACACGCCCCGGACCCATATTCCGCTGCGACCCAATTTGGGGGTGTTACAAATATTCATAATATTTTTAGACAACGATGACACATTGGTTTTTGATGAACAAGTTTTGGGATGCAAGTCAGTAAGTTATTTCAAAATCACCGTATGTATAACTCTTATTTTCTCATTAAGTGTACTTTAACTTATAATTTGTTTTAATCATTCGCATTATGGATATGTTGCCGTGAGCGAGAGCAGGGCGTAAGCATTAGTTCTTAATGATAACACCAACGATGTTTATGTTGTTGGTAATATTAGGAATCAACAGATACAGATTATTACTGGTGATACCTTGGATAAAAATGTCACACCCCCAAACGGGGCCTCGACAGAATACGTGTCCGGAGGCATGACTTCACTAAATATCTCAAGTACAAAGAATAAAGAACGACCTCTAAGGGTACGTTTGAAAATAAATACCGTTGCATAAGATAAAATAATAATAAGTTTTACATCATCTCAAAAGGTTCAAATAGAAACATGCGAAAGCTTTAATAAAGTTTGAAATCGTCAACGGTATTTAAACATAATTTAAAACTGGTAACTGGTCTAAGCAAGAACTTCACCTAAATCAAGCAACGACTTCCAAGCTAAGCACCTGAGAAAAACATGCTTAAAACGATCAACATAAAGTTAAGTGAATTCATAGGTTTAATTTAGTGTAATAGTGGACCACAAGATTTTACAGGCATGTGACAGTTATAACAAATACAACTTCACATAAAAGATATTTATTTACATTGCACTAAGCTCATGACACCAATGCTAATTCTGAGACATAGCTTTCATACAGCTATAAGTTGCATTGCCCTAGAGGAAATCTGACCTAAGACTTCCTATCCGAAAATCGACATGACATATATCTGTTTAAACGAGCGACCCGTGGGTAGTAAGTGCGACTTACCCAGATAGGGATAATTAGTCCCAATAGATCTATTTATTCACTCGCGCTTACTTAACCAATCCAAGATCGGCTAGAGGTAACTAACGGTTCATGATAGTTTTGGGCAATAGGAGGTCTAGCGCTACTTAGGCAACACGTAAATAGTGAAATTCTCACGAAAATACTTGTGTCCGATTTAAAAAACAAGCAATGTTTCTCACCCCAAAGTTATAAAACATTTATTCCAAAACGAGTAAAAGTGCGGGGCTATGAAGTCACCTTAATTGATGAATTGAAGTAATATTTGGTCAAGTGATAATATCACTCGATAACGAACAACGGCTCACGAACATGACCTAGGTATTTTAGGTGTTGACTTAGAATCAGAATGATAGAGAAATGTGGAAATATGCATAAGGGTTCACTAGTGTACGTTTATTAGTATGTTTCTAAAAATTAGCGTGTGTGATCGTATCGCAGTTGAAATATTCATGATATAAAACATGCACCAATATTAAGTATTAATACTATATAATAATTGCTAAGTAAAGTATATATACATATTTACTTATATAGATATTTAGTTCGGCATCTTACTAAATTCCCATATCTCTAGTTCATATGTATGTTTCAAATATTTTCTAAGTATAAAGATTTTACAGAAATTTCGGCATGACTCGTTCATGTTTACACGTTTTCCCAAAGTTGTAGACTTTATTTAAAATAACTTTCAAACCACTTTTAATTTATATTTCGCAATTACAACCTATTTATCCTCAAAACTCTTTTATAAACTAGTCAAAGACACTTTGGGCCCTTATTGGGCTTTTAGGCCCAATAAGCCTATTTTAATAATCCGTAACATCTAATGCTCAATATAAGTTAAACGCATAGTATTCAAGTTGTACGTTATTAAATAAGCTATTTGTAAGCTTATCCAATAATCTACACTGTGGGCTTACGCCTTGGTGTATTGTTCTCATATTGGGCCGTGACCCGTTAAGTCGAAAACGTAGGTTCAAACTTATCCATTTAGTCCGATAAGCAAACCATTAGATAGTAAAACACGAGACTTATTAATGAGCTTAGCGATCACGATAACGATAACGATAGCTAGACGATAGCGATCAAGATACGTTCACTATAGCTATGACGATAGCGATCACTATAGCTAATGACGATAATCATGACGAAAGCGATCACGATAGCGATTGATGGAAGAGATTACGATAGCGTCAAGATAGCGATGATGTTGGTGGGGACAGCGATCAAGATAGCGATGGACAATAAGCGATCAAGGTAGCGAGACGAAGATCAATCCCGATAGCGATGACGATAGCGATGACGATAGCGATCAAGATAGCGATGACGATAGCCATCCCAATAGCGATCACAATAGTGATAGCGATGACGATAGCAATCCCTATAGCGATCACGATAGCGAGGACGATAGCGATCACGATAGCGATAACGATAGCGATCACGATAGCGATAACGATAGCAATGACAATTGGCGATAACATATAGTGATCCCATAGGCGAACCCGATAGACCGATACGCAGCGATCCCGATAGCGATGACATATCGATCCCGATAGCGATAAAAACGAGTTCTGAAGGCAGTCTTCGGAATGTCTTCTTCTCGAACCCTCAATTGGTGATAACCTGATCTTAAGTCAATCTTCGAGTAGACACTCGACCCTTGGAGCTGATCAAATAGGTCATCAATTCTTGGGAGCGGATAACGGTTCTTCACCGTTAATTTATTCAGTTCCCGGTAGTCAATGCACATCCGGAATGAACCGTCCTTCTTCTTGACAAACAAGACCGGAGCTCCCCAGGGTGAGGAACTAGGCCTTATAAAACCTTTGTCGGATAGCTCCTTTAATTGCTCAGATAACTCTTTCATCTCGGAAGGCGCCAATCGATAAGGTGCCCGTGCTACCGGTGCAGCACCAGGTACCAAATCAATTTGGAATTCCACTTGTCGAGTCGGAGGAAGACCCGGCAAGTCTTCAGGAAATACTTCAGGAAAGTTTTGAACTATGGGTACGTCCTCAAGTCGCTTCTCCTCCGACTTGTCTTCAATCTCTTTTGTGGTGACATGTGCTAGAAAGATAGGAAAACCTTTCTCTATGTACTTCTGCGTTTTAGTGCAAGAAATGATGTTTAATCGTGTCACATTTCCCTGGGTACTTCCGTCACCGTGTATGGTCAGGGTTTTATTTTTACAGGGGATGCGAACAATCTTCTCGGCACATGCAATGACCGCTTGGTGCTTTGCCAACCAAT
Organism: Tanacetum coccineum; assembly: GCA_026074375.1. Taxonomy (NCBI): domain Eukaryota; kingdom Viridiplantae; phylum Streptophyta; class Magnoliopsida; order Asterales; family Asteraceae; genus Tanacetum; species Tanacetum coccineum. The sequence goes on from BQNB010024235.1 coordinate 45,470, forward strand.
CCATACCGATTATAGCATCGAAACTACCAAGTTCTACCGGCATTAAGTTTATGTTGAATTGGTGGTTTAGGAAGTTTAATGTGCAACCTTTAAGTATAGTGTTTAACCCGATTATCCTCCCGTCGGCTAGTTCAACATCATAATAGTGGTCTAGGGTGGATGGTGTGATGTCAATTTGGGAACTAAATGTGGTAGACACAAAACTTCGATCGGCACCCGTATCAAACAAGATATAAGCATAACGGTTGTTTAGAAGGAACGTACCCGCAACGACATTGTCTGGGTTTGCCCCCGCATTTCCAACCACGTAGACCTTTGCTGGAGCTCTGTTATTCCCAGCTTGATTACCACGGTTGCCTTTGTTGTTTTTCAGCCTTGGACAATCCTTCTGGAAGTGTCCCTGAACTCCACACTCAAAACAAGTAGGTTTCTGACCCGATCCGGTGCCCTTCTGGTTGTTATTGTTGGCATTTCCCGTACCCCTACAGTCACGGGCGATGTGACCGTACTTGTTGCATTTATAGCACTTTGGAGCACACGGACCATCATGGTGGTAATTGCATTTTGGGCATAGGGGCCTAGATCCCCCATATGGTTTCTTATCACCTGATCCAGCAGTGTATGCCCTCCCGGTGTTCTGCCTCTTGTTTGGCTGTTGTTGTTGATTCTGATTGCTTCGGGAAGTGTTTTCAGACTTCCTCTTGTTTTCAGCTTGTCTTTCCGCCATGGTACTGACTCTCTTATCCATCAACTCTGTGGCCATTTCGATAGCCTCTTGCATTGTCTTTGGCTTTGAAGCTACGATGTTTCCATGGATCATGTCGGGCAATCCCCCGACATACCTTTCAATTTTATCCGCCTCCTCAGGGAACATTCTAACACACAGTAGTGCTAGCTCTTGAAAACGTTGGTTGTACTTGACCACATCAGTACCTATTACCTTCAAGTTCCACAACTCAGCTTCTAGCTTCTTCATTTCATTTCGTGGGCAATACTTATCAGTCATCTTTTTCTTCAGATTCACCCAAGTCATTGAATAAGCAACATCATGAGTAACAGTCATAACATGGGTATTCCACCATGTCAAGGCACCTGCTAGCAGAGTACAGGTAGCAAATTTGATCTGGTTTTCCGCCGAGCAGTTGCTTATTCGAAAGACAGTCTCCATTCTTTCAAACCATTGGGTTAACTCAACCACTACCAATCCTCGGTGCCCTTGAAGTACAGAGGTTTGCACTTCATGAAATCCTGGTAAGTGCACTCGCGAGCAACGCGTTCAGATCCCCTGACACCCGTTCCCGAAGAATGGCTATCAGTGCCATTCCTAGTTGAGTCACGTGCAGCCAAGGCGGCATTGACTCCTTGATTAATCATAGCTTGGAGTTGGGCATTAGTGACATTAGTGGTTGTGGTTGCTGTTGGGGGGGGTGTTGTCGTGGCTCGTGTTGTCCTCGTGGCTCTTTTTGGTGCCATTTTCTTCAATCATAAGAAAATACAATAACCGTTAGATTTCATAAAATCATAACCACGACATGACATATCCATGATAACTAAAGTGATATCACATCACAATGTGAAATGTACAATTGAATTGTAATTAACAATGATATAACCAAATCGACATTCATTCATCACAAATTCGATTTAAACATGACATTCAATTACTATCATTTTCATTATAACGGAAAAAACTACATGATCTTTTGTTTCTTGATACAAAATGATCATAATGCTGTTGGTTTATCAAAAAGAAAACATAATAACCCTAAGCACCTTACTAGCCGGGGGGAAATTTTTTTTTTTTTTTTTTTCCCCCGTAACACTTATAGTAGGTAAATACAAAACGACTACCATAACAAAGTCTAATAATAGAAATGCTACCTGCATTCCTCTGGCAGCTCCGGTAGTGCAGGCCCCCCAAGTTGGGTCCTGCTGTCCCTGTAAGGGCAGTAACCTGCCCCTGCAATGTCATCACCTGTCCCTGTAAGGCTGTCACCTGCTCCTGCAGGGTGGTGACTAGTCCCTGGAGTGGAATCGTCTCCCTCTGTAGTGTCTGTACAGCAGTCAGGGTCTGAATGATCTGCTGCTGCCGTGTGCGGTCAGCAGCTCGTAACTCTCTCATCTCTTCCCGCCTCCTGCGGTCCGTCTCCAACAAATCTGACATCGCTCTCTGCCTCCTTCGGTCCGCTGATTGTAACTCTGCGATCTCTGCCATCTGCGCATGCACTGTGGTGCGTAGAGATATAACCCCTCCATGAGCAAGATCGCTCGCATCCATCGCTCGTCCCCACGCCTCTCTCGACATCCCAGCCTCAGTCTCCATGAGCTGACGTGTATGTGCATGAGTACGTCTATCCCGAAACAACATATTGACCCGACCGGCCAATAACTGTCTCTGCCCCTGCTCATCATCCAACCTCGTGTAAATCTCATCTGTATCTCGTCTAACCAACGACTCAAACTCCCTCATGTGTGCACCCAACTCTGTATCGGTGCTAACCGGAGCTCCCTGTAAAGTCTCAACGATCTCATCCCATGCATCTGTAATCCCATATCCAACGTACCTCTCAGGGTCACGTCTAACCTGCCTATCCATAGTGGCAACAAATCCGTAATCTGCCCCTAAAAACCTCCAGCTGGTCTAGTAGCAGCTAGCGCGCGGAGTTCTCCAACCTCATACCCGGGACCTAGTGCGAGACCTAATCCCATCCGAGGTGGTAGGTTAACCTCGGGTCTGTCAGATGGTAGTAACAATGGTGGGAATGAAGTAGGAGCTGATGTGGGCATGGGTGGTGGTGCATCTGGTCTGGTGGGGGAGAGTATGAAAGGTGGTGGTAATGGTAGTGAATGAGAAGTAGCTGCAGCCTCAGCTCTCATCCGAATGGTAGCAGCTCGATAGCCCAATGATCGAATAGGACTAGGGGGTGGTGCTGGCAATACTGGTGAAGGTGGTGATAATGGGATAGGAATCTGTGGTGGTGATGAAGACCATGGAGATAGTGGTGATGCTGGTGGGGAAGATATAGCAAGTAATCTGGCAACCTCAGAGTCGGACCATGCTGGTACCGGTAATGGCTCTGGAATAGTAATCCTAGCAGTCATACGGTATGCAGGGTGAGGTGGTGGTGTAGCTGCAGACTCATCGGTCTCAAATGGCTCAGTCTCCTCCGCAGATGGGGCAGTAGCTGGTAAAGCAACAACTACTGGGTAGGCAGGAGCTGAGTGCTCCTCCTCCGCCTCCTCGTCCTCATCCTCATCCTCCTCATCGATGTCCATATCAGCATCCTCATCCTCCTCAATGTCCATCTCATCATCTCCGTCATCTCCTCCGTCAGCAGAAAAGTCAATAGGATCCTCCTCAGGGTCCTCAGGTGAAGGCGGTGCATCTGGGAACTCATGGTCATCGGCTCTAGGTGAACCTATATCCGATAAGTCCTCATATGGACTGGAGATCTCTGTGTGTGTAACCCTTGGTTCGTCCGAATCCGACATGACTGAATCTGAAAATTCAAAAGCTTTATAATATATTTATTATAAGATCTTATAGTTATATACATTTATTATCTTAAACATGTATATCAAATATGAATGCATCTAGTACAACCAACTATGCACATGCCAGGTATAGCATGAATGTATGCACGTATGTATGTTCCTCGTGTAATCCCCTTGTTATAAAGTACAACTTTTGAAAACGGTTATAGTCTAGCAAATCATTTGGGACCTGGTTCTCTATACCCTTTGGCTCTTGATACCAATCTGTAAACCCCCAAATTGGCGGTCGCAGCGGAATATGGTGTCGGGGCGTGGTGTTACTCATGAATCAACAACACAAGAGATATATAGAACGACCAAAAAGTCGTTTTGAAGACGATACATGGATTTACAAAGTCATTGTTACAAAAGCCCGTAGCTATACTTGTCACTTAATCAAAAATATAAAGATTTTCAGCCCATAACAGATAACAAATGAAATGCGACAAATCTTTAATGCAAAGACATCCAAATCAAAACCACCAATGTATCCATCGACCTTGTGCTTATTGATCCCCTGAAAAACATTGCTTTAAAATGTCAACAATAATGTTGGTGAATTCATAGGTTTGATAAATCATATATTGTAGGACCACAAGATCTCTCAAGTGTATGATAATGCAACAGATGCAGATATCATATAAATGTAATTACGTTGCTCTAAAGTATTTGACACTGATGCTGACATGTATGGATGCCAAATTAATGGCCGTTTGCGTGGTGATTGTTCTAACCCGCAACATCTATGTTCGACATGGTAATACGTTCTTTACTGGTGATAGCTAATCACCCGAAAGGGAGTTGTCAAACCCAATAGAGCTATTCATAACATTCGCGCCTCATAATTATACAGTTCATGATAAATGGGCTAAGATTTGGGTTATCGCCTACTTAGGCAAACATGTAATCATAATATGAAACTTAAACCACTTAGTGTTCAGTTGTAATAACATGCATGTTTTTTCACCCCAAAAACTTTGTAAATCAAAAGCATGTAAAATGTTCCCCCCTATGGGGCTATGGAATCACCTTGAGTGAGTAAAGTAATGGCGGTGTATCACAATTAACGCGCCCGCGAATTGATCAAATGCAACCATAATTAAATTAAGGTCGCTTTGTAAGTACTGGAGTACTTTAGTCTCCCACAAAAGTGAACTATATTTAATAGTTGTTACATTGTCTATCGTTCGGGCTTTTCATAATTTAAGAGGTGTCATGGACATGACGTTTTCGAGGCGTTGGACACTTTAAATCGTAAATCCAACAACTCGTCGAAACGCCATCCGTGAGGGCCTCATTATGGAAAACTCCCTAGTAATTATAGTACTTTGATAACCACATAAATATTCAAGAATAGCTCAAATCACCAATATGGTTTTTGGGAAAAATTGTAAATCTGTTTATTAAGTTAAAACGTTCATAATTTCGTTTAGCAAAAACTGGCGTAACTTTCGCGTTTTAAAACCCGATTCTTCGCGTTTTTATGTCCATCTTTTCGTTCAAAGACGAGTTATCATAAATTGGTATTTTTGGATTGCGGACCTACTGAGTGAAACAGTAATCTTTTTACTGTTCACATCAGACTTGAGCTTTATAAAAAAATCGTTATTCGTCGTGTATAAAAACCCGTAAATGTCGTATTTTATTCGTTTTAGCTCCGTTTTTCATCGATTCTTTCCGAGGAGTTCTCGATTTGAAGTTCTATATTTTTTATGAGGTTTACAAAAATATAACTTTCTGTTCTTATGAATAGTAACTTTTATAAAAATAGTTTTTTAAAAGTATAATTATCGTTAACTTGGCGAAATTCATAACTGTTCGTTATTAATTGAAAAATTACGATTTCTTATCATTTTGGAATCCTAATAAATGTGTATTATTTGTTAAATATACTAACCTTAATGTTTTTTAATTTTTATAAAAAAAAATGGCTTTTTATAAAAATTTACTTACGACAATCGTTTATTAACGTATAACTCGTTTTTAACGTAACTTTTTCGTTATTAATCCGTTTAACAAGTTTCTTACTTTTTCGGAATCGTCGTGAAATGTATTATCTTGTAAAAATATAAAATGAGTATGTAAAAATTCGGATTTGGGACAGAATGTTTATGCTTGTTTGATAAGTCCATTTTTGATCTTTTCTTTATACTTTATTACTTTTGTATTTTACCACAAGTCTCATATATCATATACTTTATAAATCATACATATGTGATGTCTCATTTGTCCATAATAGTCCTTAAGTGTCCAAGTTACCAAGGTTAATTAATTTATGATAATACTTAAGATCATAACTTTACTTAAGAAATCTCTAATTTACTAGTTTTGTAAATAATCATTTTTACATATAACCAAGTGTGTACAAGTGCATTTCTTTCCATAGGACTTTATTTTAGTGTTATATTAACATGATTAAAAGTCCATAATCAATATTAACATGACTTATGTATTTCTTTAAGTTGAAACATATTATGAAGTTATGAAAACCCTAATTTACTCATAATCATGTTTACTCCAAAACCATATGATACAACATTTTACCATCACTTTTAACATGATATATGTAATAACACCACATATATAAAAGTCACCCATATGATCATTTCAAGTGAAAACCTCATTTTCTTGATAAACTCCTAAATGGTGATTTAAGCTAAAAATAGAAATTACACATGCATGAAAACTTATAAAATGAAAGTTACAAGAATATAAAGAGTTCAAGTGGACCTTAAGATGAATGATGGTGATGATGAACAAGTGATAAACCCTTGTTTAATCACAAAACCAAAGCTTGCACAAAGAAACCCTAGCTTTTCTTAATAGAAACCCTAGCTTTCTTTCACTTGATTAATACTTGGAAATGCTTAGCCAATGCTTGGATATACCTTAGAATATCTTAGAATATGTGTATATAGAAGGGTATGGGTTGTAGAAAATTTGATATGGGTTTGTGTGGAGTGTGTTTGTGTGCCGTAGCATATGGAGAGACAAGGGAGAACAATGCTTGCTTTTGGTTAAGTATTTTGTGCTATGAACTCCTTTCTTATGAAATGAATAAGTAGCAAGCATGTATAGTTAGTCAAGGAGACATATAGGAAGTCTTAGGGATGGCCAAGGTCATAGTTAGTAGTCAAAGGATGGTAGGGATGGGGTATGTCCTCAAATAGTAGAGAACATCCCATGAAAACATGGAATTGTGTTTTAAACTTGCATTTCTTGGTCTTTTCTCTCCATATCCGGTTTTTGATGTATATGGGTGATAATATTTACTAAATTTTGGGTATTGGGTATAAACGTGGGTATTTGTTGAAGCGTAGAAAAGTTTTCGTGGTTCCGGGAGTGCCTAAACGCAATTTATCGCGAAACGTATACGCTTTACGTATCCGATAAAAATAAAATGACCAAGGTTATTAATTATCCTCAAAATAATTATATAACCCTTGCTTGATGTAAACATTTAATTGTTTGATGCCCGTTTACATTGAACGCTAATTTTTGGCGTACGCGATTTAACTTAACGTTTACAATTTTAAGCAAACACGTACAATAATAAAAATAAATAGCACATTTATTGACGTCGTCAAAGACTTGAAAACACAGGGTGTTATACACGTAACCTCATGTCTAACAAACTTGGTTAAGGAAGTCCATATTCCTATTTTCCAAACTTGAATCAAACTAAAAGCATTTTTATAATCAAAAGTAAAGGCCGAAAGGATTTTTGGTTATAATAAATAGACAATCATTATAGTAAACTATCCGTTTCTTAAATCGATTATACTTTAATTCTTGAACCCATTATCCATCCAAGTTTATCCATATTTGTTCTCGTTCCCTAAAACAAACATCATTTTATATCTTGAAGTACCTTGAAATCTTTAGATCGTGACAGTCTATAAGATTTACCCTTTTCGTAATATAATCGACCCTTTCTAAGAATAACCAATCCCGTGGAAACGTACCTAGTTCTTACCCTTTAACTATTACTATAAACGGATGGTTTATACTTTACGGTGTTAGTTGGAATCTAGATTAAAACTAGACTTATAAATTTAAGCTTTTATTTAACATCAAAGTTTTTGCGCGCTGTTGCCGGGGATTGTTAACATCTCGAATTAGTCTATCATTATATATTCAAACTTAAAGTTTCAAACTCGCGTTACAGTTTTCTGGCAAACTAAACCAGAAATTTTTTTGAAAGTGCGTCGCACATAAACCATTGTGCGCGGTTGTTGTACCAAATTTGCAAAGTACGACGCACTTATACCAAGTGCGCCGATTTTTTTATTTCTCAAAAGCATAATCTGAATTAAGGTGAATTTAAAAAAAAAATCAAACCCCAAAACCCATAAACTGTAATTGACCATTTTGAAGATGTGGAATTTATTCCTTGTATTCATAATAGTCAAAATCTTATATTATAGCATCTTGTACATTAAAATGAAAAAAAATAAAAAAGAACTATTTCGTAGCTTATTTGTTTAAAATTCTAAATGCCTACTTGTGTTTCTTATTTGCTACATGTTGCTCACTAAACTTAGACTCCCTGCAAAATAAAAATAAAAATGAAAATTTTAAAGGAATTGAGGAAATTTATAAAAATTATATGATGATAAATATGCTTAAAAATTTGATAATTGGTATGTTTAACAGGTATTTAGTAAATAATAAAAATGAGAAATATAAAAATACGAAAATTAAAAATCTTAAAAATTTTAAAACTCAGGAAGTACGCCGCACTTCTTATGAAGTGCGCCACACTATCCTGGCTGAAATCAAACAGAATGCTTGTTTCTTGGTTTTGGAACGGAAATTGCTTGAATTAAAAAATACTATCTGTTTATTAATAATATGTAAGTGTAAAAAGCTACTATTATTCGTTTTAACTAACCCACTAATGGTTGTTTTAATATTGTCTTATTTTATAAGAATTATGGACCCAAATTCGAGTCTTGAAATTTTTTGCTTAGGAGACGATATCAATGAAATCTCAAGTGACAAAGTTGAAGGATCAGGAGATTGGAATTCTCCAGAATATCAGGACACGACTGGTAGTAAGCGAAAGAAGGTGATGAAAGCACTCAGTTTTTTACAGGATGGAAATGGATGAAGTGAGTGAACGTTATATTGCACCATGCTTCGTGAATGGCTTGGAAGCATATGATGGTGATATCAATTTAACATTTGATGAGAACTGATTCGTTCAATAATGTATATATATATAATATATAAGCAAACAATCTGTGAATCCCTGATCTAAGCACATCTAGGATAATGAAAACATTGAATATACGCAGCGGAATAAGAATAAGAACATCAATGTTAACAAACAAGGTTTTCTTTTATTCAACACAGCCCCAATTCTATGTGATCAAATCATAGAACGGTTACTCAACAATAACAGGAATCAAATGATTCTTGAGGCTAATACATAGACGTCTATAACTATCTATTAACTATCTAACTATATGTCTACACACATTTTCTTTTGTGTCTAGACTCTCATTGAACCACACAGGATACACACACCTTTCTGGATTGATCACTAAACCAGACGCCCTGCCTCCCTTTATAAACTAGAGAGGCTAGGGTTTACAATAAAAACCTAGCTTACATATTAAGCTAACCTAATATTACATCTTAAGTCCTTGTTGTTTCTTCTTTCTTCATTGTTGCATATAAGATTTTGTAATCATCAAATCAGAATTCCCAACACAATCAACCAATTACCTTTAGCCAAGATTGGTTAAGAATTCACAAAATAAAATATATATGTAACCGGAAGTATGATTCCCGGGTCGTTATGTCCCAACGAGGTGTGCAATTGAAAATCGAATGACGGATTGATGATTGATGTTTGAATATGACAAAGTTATGATTGGTTTTCTATTTCTACAAGTTAAATATGCAAAAACGATTGAAGAAAACCTAAAAATGAAAGCAATATAACTTAAAACCTAAAACGGGCACGAAAAACGAGGGTCAAAAACCTAAATTACACAATTTAAACCCTAGAATAAATTTTTCACTTAAAATGGGTTCTAAGTGACTAAAAACGAAGTTTAAAAAAAACTAGATCGAAAACGGAGTTAGTTAAGACCAAAAACGAGTCAAAACAAGAACGGGAACGAATCCCGTTCTTTAAAAAGTGAAACTTTGAAAAAATGACCCTACAAGAAAACAAATATTTTTCCTAAAAACTATATGACAAAAGAAATTTTTAAAATTTTTTTTTATATTTTTCTGACTTTTATTTTATTTTTTATGATTTTTTAAAGTTTTTAAACAAAATAAATTATAAAAAATACTAAATGTTTATAAAAAATTCTGAAAAATTCACGGAAACTAAATTAAGCTACAAGGAATCTAAGAAAAATAAAAGGAAAGAACCAGCTTATTCCAATAAGCTGGAAATAAGCAAAACAGCTTATGGGCTGTTTGGGCCAAAAAGGCCTTAAGTATTTGATTGTGTAAACCTCTACCGGATGAGCTATTATAGCACAACGGTAGAGGTGTGGGGTTAAAGAGGGTTGATTAGTGTTGAGGTCCTAGGGTTCGAGCCCTGGCTCACCATGGTACTTCACACTGATCCCACTTTTCATTTTTTATAACTTTTTTGAAAAGCAGAAAATAAGCAACTTTAAAAAAGGCAAAATTTTTATGTTTCAAAAATAAGCACGAAATAAGCCAAAGAAAATGACAGACTTACCCCTTTTTTAACACTAAGCTATAAATAAGCTAAGTGATTGGGTTTAATGGACTGAATAAGCAAACAACTAACAAATAAGCACAAATTTAAACTTAACTAACCTAATTAAGCAAACTTAGACTGAAATAAGCAAATTTGAATGAAAAATAAGCAAGGAAAAGCTAATTAAGCTGCTGACATAAAAAGGAATGTAAAACAGACAAGGGGGCAACTTTGGGCTTATTTTTAAGCCACCAGACAAACTCTTAAGAACCTATAAGCTAGAAAAAGGGGAAGAGGACATAAAAAACTACTAGAAAAAGCAATCTATACTCATTTTGAAACAAAAATAAGCTATGGAAAGCTGAATGAAAAAGGGTGTGACAGACAGAATGCTCAAATCTACTTAAGGCACAAATCACTTTTCTTTTTGGCTTTTTGGACAGATTAAGCAACTCAAATGGTAAAATAAGCAATCACAGATACTTAAGCACTCCTAATAAGCAGATAACAACAAAAAGCAATAATTAAAAATCACCAAATAAGCCAGAATTTGGCTTATTTAAATCTCAGCACCAGGGGACCTTTTTGGTTTTTGGCAAATTGGAAATAAGCTAAAATAAGCTCAAAATAAGGCAAACTGAGGTAATTTAAGCTTGAACTAACCTAATAAGCTATTCTAAACACAAATAAGCTGAAATGACAGGGTAATAAGCACAGATTAAGCAAATAAGCCAAAGGGCTAAAACTGTGGGCCAAACAGGCTCTTAGGTCACTTTTGGGGCTTATTTTTAAGCCCTTAGAGTGAATCCCAATAGCTGAGCTTACAGGGGCTTAAAGCTTAGCCTATAAGCTCTCTAAAAATCCTGACTAGAAAGGAAATGATAAGCAATTGGACAGCTAAAAAGGGCTGTCAAAAAGAGCTTTTGCACCAGGGGAGCCCTTATTGGGCAGACCCAAGGGCTATATGCAGCCCTTGAATAAGCCACCAATTAAGCTTGAAATTGAAAGCTAAGTTAAAACAGACAGAGATAAGCTCCTAATGAGCTTGTGCTCCAAGATCCATAAGCTAAAAACTTGATTTAAAGACTGAAAATTGAAATCAAAAAGTGGCAGTCTTAACTTCAAAATACTTGACCAAATTTTTGACAAAGTGTTGTATACCCAAAGATTACAAATGCAGGCACTCTTCACTTAATTTAATACTTAATTTGAACAAGAGAATGTAGGCTTATGACCACTTTAATCTCTCAAATCAAAATAAGCTAATCTCACACAAAGTTATCACAGATTTGAAACATAGCTATTTAAACTAGAGTTTTTAGATTTTAGCTTAAAAAGCTGATTAAAACTAATTATTAGACCTAATTTAAGCTAAATGAAACTGTCTTAAAGACCAAATCCATGACATAACCTAATTTGACCCATTTTGGGTCTTGACCCAAACACTCCTTTATATTCTAAAAAGGGCTTTTTAGGCTGATTTATGGAGATTTAAGCCAAGGGTTCTAAAAACAGATTACTAAACATGAATAATAAGCATGATTAAGCACAATGAAAAAGAGAATAAGCACAAATAAGCAAATGCATAAAAACAAGCTTAAAATAAAGGAAAAAGGACTTACAATGCCCTTTGCTCTAAACAAGGGCTAATAAGCTTTTAGCAAGCTTTGTCTACAGCTCCAGTTATCAAGATAAGGCTGGTAGTGTCCATAAGCCCATCCATTTCTGGCTTATCATCCAAAATATAAGCTGTGGTACTTTTTTGGTGGATTTTTTTGATTTTTCTTAACTAAATAGCTTTTTTAGTTTACTTAATGAAAACAGCTTATAAATAAGCTTAATTGAGAGCTTCTTAACTCATTTAAACACTACTTAATAGCTTAACAACTTGGAATTTAAAAACTTGGAATTTAACTCATAAACCTCAAATTCTTTATTAATGCTTTAAAAAGAGTACAATTCTGAAAATAAGCTGATAAAAGCTAAAATGACTGAATGAAAATTACAATTAAACTAAGATTAAGCTAAGATATGATAAGATGCCTTCAAGGCTTACAAAAGACTTCTATTTATAGCCGAATTTCATCTTCCTTGGTCTTCTCAGCTTGTGCTTCTTTTGTGAGACAAAAACAAGGTTGTGCTTGTTGTGTGAGAGGAATTATAAGCAAATCCCAGCCTTTGATTTCATTCCTAGTCATTACCACCATCGATTTTGGTTGTTTGTTGAAATTGGTGAGGATTGCCAGCATGGAAAGGTGTTTGGGGACTGAGGAGATGTTAGTGGAGGTGAGGGGGAGGGATTGTCCATGGGGTTGTAGAGGTTGCAGGGTAAAAAGGTGGGAAGACACCCGTGAGTTGTATCTGGGTGAAATTGGCGGGAAATGTTGTTTGTGAGGGACAGGGAAAGAGTTTTGTGTGTTTGGCAAATATGGCCCCTCATGGTTATATTTGATCTTGCAAAATTCGTCCTTGTTGTGATACAACTTTGAAAGGTTGGCAGGTTAAGCCCTCCAAGTCATATATGTTAATGACATAGGAGGTCCTTGTGCTAATACTACTTTAGGGATTTGGCAGATTTAACCCCTAAAGTTGTATTTTACTGAAATTGCAAATTCAGTCCTTGTAGTTATTTACCAAGATACACAGCTTTTGATTTGGCAATTTTGGTCCCTTAAGTTGTATTATTCTGATTCAGCTTCTCGGAGTTGACTTGACTTTGACTGTTTGACTTTTTGGCTTCGATTTGGCTTCGTCTTTTCACACTTTTCCATTCCGTGCTCAGTTTTGTCGTTTTTGGCTTTGTTTTTCGTCCTTTTGTGTGATATCCGTTTCCTGCACAATACAAATGCAAAACAAACATATATTTGGCAGTTTTTGTCTGTTTTTGGTAATTTAAGCTCGTTTTATTAGGTATAAAATATGTGTAATTAAGCACATATTAAATCCCCCATACTAAGATATTGTCGTGTCCTCACGCAATGTTATGAAGTAAACACTTAAGAAAACCAAGAATCTCGATCCCCCTCGACTAATTACCTCGAAAAGTAGCTAAGTGTTCATCAAGGGGAACTAAGGAATCACGAGTTTTGAAAATCCCCGCTTTCACCATTTTTTTATGTACACGAAACTATCACTATTATTTTGGATTTTCCTTTTTCATTTTTCTAAAACTACCTGTTTCGACTTCCTTTATTTTATCTACACTGGGGATCAAATAGAATAAGAAGCGCCAATAGATTAATTCTATGGATGTCCTGAGGATAATTTCATCACATAGATTTTTCACTAGTCCCAAGCTAAGCGTAAAAACGAAATCACCGTTAAGTACAAGTAAAGATGCTAACACTACTTATAACTATGACTTGTCAACTTTTCGCTCCCGACAATTATTCAATTAGAGTGATTGTGCTTAATTTTAAGTTAAATTTAGATCGACAATTTTAGAAAGTAGTATAGTTTATGTGCATAACGATATTTCTGAAGAAATCTGGGGAAAAGACTAGATCACCCACCAACCAGCATATTCTTGATAGATCCCAGCCGAGTTCTTGAGTTCCGATTAGGTTATCAGGTTGTGACCCTCCCGGAGATATGGTTCGAAATGTATTAGCGGGTTACTCCACCCTTTTAGGCGAATTTCTTAGTATTTACCGCAAATAAACAATACTTACTCAAAGCACGCTAACATTCCATATATTTTATTGATCTCATTGGTGCGATTATGCCATGTAGCGACTTTCTTCTCGGATGTCCTAGCCTCATCAGCTAGTGCCCTGGTTTTTGACTACCCCACGGAGAATACTTATTCGAAATAATCTACCGACGGCCAACCAACACTTTTAAAGTCTTGAGCAAGTTATTCTTAGTTCCAAAAATTATACTTGAGTTTTAGAAAAAGAAATCTTAACCATTAAATTTTCATTTATTGCTATATACTATACTATAATACCGTCATCATTTACATGACTACAACATCGGCCACGCCTCCGACAAGATGTAGTGACTTAGTCTGACGATGGTTTCTTATTGATAACACTTGGCATTTATTATCTCACTATGGGCTTTGTTTTGAAGACTGCCCTGCAATTAGGTTGTGAGCCGGCAAGATGCAGTAAACCTTTATCAGCCCACAGTTTATATTATTTATTTATTTTTATTTTTTTTTCATCATTTTTTTTATTTTTTATTTTTTTTATTTTTATTTTGCAACATATTTTCCGTAATAGAGAAAATTTCGTTTTAGAAACTCAAGTATAAAGCTGAACTAAGATGAATATTTTCGTTTCCGAAAGAGCTTCTTTTTAGAAAATGTCGGTTTAAAGTTAAAGCAAAATTAAGCACGTTTATTAGTCAGGTTAAGAGCTTCGGGGAGAAAAAGTGACAAGTTACACTTATAAGCTTTTAAGATTTCCAAATAATCCTTGTTTAGCATCCTACTTGTAAATAACACTATCATTTCTCGTTCTTCGCAAATTTAAAATCCCTAATAAAAGGATCCGCGAATGCTTAGCCTAATAAACTTTCGTTTATTAAATGGTTAAGGGACAAAGCTAGGGCTCAACATGCTCGATCGAGTCAAAATTTATTTTCATCTACCCATTAGGAAAGTCAAAATTGTGACAAAACACTTATTTTATTTTTGAAAATTTTTAAATTTTTTTCATTTTTTTGGTATTTTTGCAAAATTTTGGTGGTAAAAACGGGATTACGTGACAATAATGGCTGCAGGTAACGGGAGTACATATTCTTTTCATAAATGCCTGGGTGTTCTTGGAGGGGACACCTATAAGGGGGTACACTACTGCCCGGGTGTTCTTGGAGGGGACACCGGTAACGGGAGTACATATTCTTTTCATAAATGACCGTGTGTTATTGGAAGGGACACCTACAAGGGGTACACTACTGTCCGGGTGTTCTTGGAGGGGACACCGGTAACGGGAGTACATATTCTTTTCATAAATGCCCGACTGTTCTTGGAGGGGACACTTGTGATGGGTACATATTAGTGCATTGGTTTTATGAACTTAAAGAAATCGTAATCACTGTTTTATACTCACATGGATATTTATTGTGCCTTGAATAAAGTGGCAATACATACTTGAAACATTTTGGTGATATATATATAAATATCATGCATGCTTTGAACAATTGCGGTTCAACATTCATACGTATATTTTTGTGACTATTTGGGGATTGAAATGGTTATGCATATTTTACAACTCTTTGAATTATGACATTCATACATATATTTT
>BQNB010024236.1:0-60947 GCA_026074375.1 Tanacetum coccineum
GGCAACGCATCTACGAGTGGTCTAAGTTTAGGCATCCTATAGTGGAAACCTACTTCTCTTAGACCGAAGCTCTGATACCAAGTTGAAACGCCCCTTTTCCGACTATTGATTTGACCAAAAATTAAAACTTTTACTCATACGCTTGACCAGGAGTGACCTTACTCTAATAACATTGGTATTAGTCTAAAATAGACCCTTGTGCATCTAAATTGGACCCATTTCCTGCATAACCCTTTTTAAGTTGGTAATAGTCTAAAATATACCTTTTTGCATCTAATGTGGACCCATTTTCTGCAGAATCAAAAATAGACCATTTTTAGTCTAAAATAGACCCATTTTTTGCAGAATCAAAAATAGATCATTTTTAGTCTAAAATAGACCCATTTTTGCAGAATTAAAAATAGATCATTTTTAGCCTAAAATAGACCCATTTTCTACAAAACAACTTGTATAACTCGACTTAATACCAAAACTTCCATAATTCCTTAACATAACATAATGCTTCATTTCCACAAACATTCGCGGTCCAAATGACTCAAAAACATATATCTTACGGGGTTTACCAAACACCCCGTTTGACCCATTTACATTCGCATAACGACCCATTTACCTTCATTCATCTACAAGACCCTTACCAAGGACATTGACACTTGACACTTAACACTTACAAACCATTAGGACACTTGGGGTTCAACTTTGATTTGAGCTCGGTAACTAGTACTAAGCTCCTACAAATATCTTCATTTATACTTAATTCTTGATTCCATGCCTTAACCTTTTTCCAAACACTTTACCTTCATCGCAGGAACCTACAAAACATTAAACATCTAAACCGTAAGCACGAGGCTTAGTAAGTAAACGACGATAACATGGTATTATACATCTTTCATCACATAAGCATCATTCTTATCCATCATTAATCCATAAAGCTACATTCATCAAAGCCATCACATTACACATTAAACACATTCAACATACCATACAAATCATTACATACCTTAAATGGGTCAAACTAGGCGTAACCACATCTTTTGCTAGTTTTGCCAAACTAGCCTCACATCTACTATATACTCCAAGCTTTCTAACCAAGACATCCTAAACTTTTCTTACATCATCCACATATCACATATATGATAAAATCCATATAATAGCACATTATAACCGGTTTACTTACCTTGAATCCAAGCTAATAAACACAAGCATTATCACCATCATCTTCCATCCTTGCTATCCTTCCTAAACCACAATTATACATATTAAAGAGACTTCATAATATGGGTTTATACAACCCATAACTGTACTCAATATCCAATCTTTATTATCATATGATCATATCTTGATCATATGATGTTAACCCACTTTCATATATTTAATAATTAATTAACCTTTACCCTTATTAACAAACATCTTAATTCTTGCCTTAAACTATCAATTACCCAAAACCCCCAAATTTGGGTACATAAACCCTAACCCTTAATTCTTCAATTAACTCAATTAAAGTAACTTACTTGTGTAGGATCATTGGTAGGGACTAAACCCTTGAATTAGAACCTTAAACCTTCTTCAATTGATTATTAGCAAAACCCTTGTCTTTCCTCCTTCTTGTTCTTCACGGCACACACACACACCACACTACACTTCTCTAGAAAATTATAGAACTCCAGGGAATTATCAAGATATATATTCGGTACTACTTTGGCCATTTGGCAATTTAGATCCTTTATGTCCATTCTCTTTAATATTGGCCACATTAACTTATATAACTTATTTACCTATTGACAACTTTAGTCCTTTAAGTATATTTCTTCTTTGTTGAGACACATTATATTTTCTACTTCTATTTTACATATACATTGACTTATAGTTTGATTATCGGGTTTGACTAACCAATCACGTAACGTCTTTAAACTTATAAAAGTCATAGTCAAACTATTCCAACGGCATTCTCGTAATAAAACGCTTAAAACCTGGTTTTGGGGTGTTACAAATCTATCCCCTTTATTTAGATTTCGTCCCCAAAATCTCTTCATCTTATATTAACCAAACACTTGGTGACATTTGATCCTTCATTTCTTCCTAGTTCTTTCAAAATTTACCCAACTAGTTGCATCAACCTATGAGGTTTTGCAACTCTAACCATGCTTTAACACCACCAATTTCTCCTAACCCGTTCTATTTGTCGCTCATTCCTATCCTACTTATACTTTTTCTAATGACAAACGTCCTTTAGTTGACATTTATCATTTCTAATTTTATCATTTTAATAACTTTTTCTCTATATTAATACGTTCTCATTCATTTCTTTTTTAAATTTTCATCAAGAATTACATGTTATATGAGAAATTTCGTTACCTCAACTTATCATTAGCCAACATTAGTTTATGCTTTCTTATTTATTGTGATCATCTTGACATTCCTTTTATTGTTTTCATTATCATACTTTACCTTCATTACTTCTTTTTAGTTAATTCTCATCAAAGACTATAAGTCACTTTGAGGATTTTCAATACTTTTGTCTTCATAAATTTAAACATCACTAATACTTTCACATTTCACTTAAGGGTGATATTACAACTTCGCGACCTCCATATCCATCACTCACATTGCAACCATGCCATAAGGCATATTATAATCTTGATTTAACTTTTATCCTTCATCCTATACTTCTAATGTCTTAGACTTAGCCTTCTTCCTAAGGTCTCTACTAAAGGTCGTACTCAACTTCTTATTTTGCTTATCTTTTTTTCTACAATATCTAACTACTTTTAGACTCTTATTTTCTACTTTCTTAATTCCCTTCATGTTATGCCGAGAACATATAAGCCCACTCATCTATACTTCTTTATTTACATTGAGAAGCACCCTAATCAATGCAAATAAAGAAATATAAACTTATGGTTTGGTGATTCACAATTTCTTTATTTAATGAAGAGGCGTCCCAATCCATTTAAATAATGAAATTATAAACCATCCTACTCATACACTTCCGACATAACACTTAAACTTACTTAAAAGTCTTCATTACTTTCCATTATTCACATATCAATAACTCATTCATTCATTTCATTATTTTTTTTATCGTCTTATGTAGTCTTGGATCCAATCTCCTTAACTTTTCCCGAAGGAAACCTGGCTTTCCCCCCCGTAGGGATTAGCCCATTATTCATACCCTTACGGTATTATTAACATTTACTTTATACTTTAATAAGCTTGGCCAAGCTCGATGATACCATAAGGTTCGTCATTAACATTAGGCTACCCCAAGGGTACCATTACATTTCGTAATGGATCCAAGCTACGTTTAATTTTATCATTCTTTACTTCTTTTCATTTAATGCTTTTTTAATCATATACTTTCTATTTCCCCTTTTTATTACCTTACGTGATTTTAGCTCACACTTTACCTCTTTCATTTTAGTACACTAGATTCAAGTGGTACTTGTTATTCTTTTGTATTTCATATACTTATACATTTCTTGTTTTCATGTCACTTCACGTTGAACTCAATATCAAATTTTATACCAATATATCCTTTATTTCATTGAGCTCTTTCATATGCATAACCCATTCTCTATCATTCATTTAATACGATTAGAATCATTTAAGATTTCTGACGCGACTCTTCTTAAACATCATTCATACTTAACCATGTCATTCTTTTGCATTATACTTTATTGTGTTTTCCACATTATATGATTTAACATACTTTATCCCTATATTAGTAATTCATATAAGCGCTTTATCACAATACAATCATTCTTCATCTGAAAACTTTCTCATAGCTCAAACATCTTCTCATTATCCTACATACTTTCATCATTACTTATTAAAATGTCGTCCTATGCATTTATCTTAGCTTAATCATTTCTTAATCTCATGTCATCATATACATACCATATGTTACTTAGACATATAATCAACATAGCATAGATCTCACTTTATATAAATATATATTCCTACATTTAACATTTACTTTCATTACATAATAATTTTTACATAAACAACCTTTTCATAACTTAAACGTTTACACCTTTACTTAGCTCCTGCTTCTCCTTTTATCATGCCATCTCACATTCCTATAACATTTAGACATATAAGTAACTTTCATAGACTTACATTAACATCTTCTATTATAACTTTCCTAATAAGCGCTTAACATTCTAATCAAAATCAAAATCATATAATCAATAATCAAAACACATTTCATAACCATTAATATGTCTAAGCATCATCATTCTATTTGCCGCAAGCACTTAACTACCTTATACTAAGGCATTCACATTCTTCGTTCATTAAACTTATGACTTACGCATCTACAAGTGGTTTAAGTTTAGGCAACCTATAGTGGAAACCTACTTCTCTTAGACCGAAGCTCTGATACCAAGTTGAAACGCCTCTTTTTCGACTCTTGATTTGACCAAAAATTTAAAACTTTTACTCATACGCTTGACTGGGAGTGACCTTACTCTAATAACATTGGTATTAGTCTAAAATAGACCCATGTTCATCTAAATTGGACCCATTTCCTGCATAACCATTTTTAAGTTGGTAATAGTCTAAAATATACCTTTTTGCATCTAATGTGGACCCATTTTCTGCAGAATCAAAAATAGACCCGTTTTAGTCTAAAATAGACCTATTTTTTGCAGAATAAAAAATAGATTTTTTTTAGTCTAAAATAGACCCATTTTCTACAGAATCAAAAATAGACAATTTTTAGTCTAAAATAGACCCATTTTCTGCAAAACAACTTGTATAACTCAACTTAATACCAAAACTTCTAGAATTCCTTAACATAACATAATGCTTCATTTCCACAAACATTCGCGGTCCAAATGACTCAAAAACATATATCTTACGGGGTTTACCAAACACCCCGTTTGACCCATTTACATTTGCATAATGACCCATTTACCTTCATTCATCTACAAGACCCTTACTAAGGACATTGACACTTGACACTTAACACTTTCAAACCATTAGGACACTTGGGGTTTAACTTTGATTTGAGCTCTGTATCTAGTACTAAGCTCCTACAAATATCTTCATTTATACTTAATTCTTGATTCCATGCCTTAACCTTTTTCCAAACACTTTACCTTCATCGCAAGAACCTACAAAACATTAACATCTAAACCGTAAGCACGAGGCTTAGTAAGTAAACGGCGATAACATGGTATTATACATCTTTCATCACATAAGCATCATTCTTATCCATCATTAATCTATAAATCTACATTCATCAAAACCATCACATTACACATTAAACACATTCAACATGCCATACAAATCATTACATACCTTAAATGGGTCAAACTAGGCGTAACCACATCTTTTGCTAGTTTTGCCAAACTAGCCTCACATCTACTATATACTCCAAGCTTTCTAACCAAGACATCCTAAACTTTTCTTACATCATCCACATATCACATATATGATAAAATCCATATAATAGCACATTATAACCGGTTTACTTACCTTGAATCCAAGCTAATAAACACAAGCATTATCACCTCCATCTTCCATCCTTGCTATCCTTCATAAACCACAATTATACATATTAAAGAGACTTCATAATATGGGTTTATACAACCCATAACTTTACTCAATATCCAATCTTTATTATCATATAATCATATCTTGATCATATGATGTAAAACCAACTTCCATATATTTAATAATTAATTGACCTTTACCTTTATTAACAAACATCTTAATTCTTGCATTAAACTATCAATTACCCAAAACTCCTAAATTTAGGTACATAAACCCTAACCCTTAATTCTTCAATTAACTCAATTAAAGTAACTTACTTATGTAGGATCATTGGTAGGGACTAAACCCTTGAATTAGAACCTTAAACCTTCTTCAATTGATTATTAGCAAAACCCTTGTCTTATCTCCTTCTTGTTCTTCACGGCATACACACACCACACTACACTTCTCTAGAAAATTATAGAACTCCATCCTTTAAGTCCATTCTCTTCAATATTGGCCACATTAACTTATATAGCTTATTTACCTATTGACAACTTTAGTCCTTTAAGTATATTTCTTCTTAGTTGAGACACATTATATTTTCTACTTTAGTTTTACATATACATTGACTTATAGTTTGATTATCGGGTTTGACTAACCAATCACGTAACATCTTCAAACTTATAAAAGTCATAGTCAAACTATTCCAATGGCATTCTCGTAATAAAACGCTTAAAACCCGGTTTTGGGGTGTTACAAGTGTCCTCAAACTTCTAAGGACCTTAGGATTCCTTTTAGTCCTCATATCAAAATTAGGGTTCATACAAATTGAGGATTTTTGCATTGATTCATGAATTATCAATTAGACTCTAGAGAAGTAGTAATTCGATCTCATGAACCCAGATCACACAGTTAGAAGCAATTAAAACTAGATACAAGACACAAAATTCAAACGTAAAATTTGGCGCGAAAACACCAAAATTTAAAACACAGATCTAACCAGTAAATCTATCTAAAAACTACACTGATGTGATCGGAATAGAGTGTAGAACAGTTTGATGTGATTTGATTCAGCGCGCGCGCGCGCGCGCATATGTTTAAGGGTTTTGCTAAACTCTGACCACTATGCAGAGTTTAAAGGGTAGTTAATAAATGTAAACTTTTTTAGTTTACCAGAAAATGCATTAAATACACATTAAATGAATTTAAACATTCCTTTTATAAACAGACTAATGAACAAAGATTAGCAAAGCCTTATTTTTAAATCCACTTTTAGGTTATATGGACTAGAGTCTACAATTTGAACATAACAAGCAGGCCCAGTGTTTAACCAAATACGAATCCGGTGTGTGCCGGTATTCCTTTCATACCATAGACCAGCAAACGTGTCAAGATCACAAAATGTATCCACAAAAAACACCCCAAATAACACAGATAAGATACCCAAAGCACAACTACTAGTAACAACAGTCTTATCCTTCACTGAAGGCAAACAAACCAATTCATAGTAAGAACACAAAACCCTAACCTTAACCTTAACTATGTTTTAATCGAATATCCTAATTAATATTCTTATGTTTGAGTGTGCAGAGTGATGGCAGCAGCTGTAAGTTTCAATCTTGTTGGAGCATTTAAAGGTTTATCATTTGGTTCAACTTCATCTTTTTTAAAAGGTGAATCTTCTGCTCTAAATGCGCGTAAAGTATCGTTTTCGGTCCCGGTTAAAATGCCGTTAACGATACAAAATGCGCATAAGAAAGGAGCTGGTAGTACTAAAAATGGGCGTGATTCTAAAGGGCAGAGACTTGGTGTTAAGATTTATGGTGATCAGGTTGCTAAGCCTGGTGCCATTATTATTCGACAACGCGGTACTAAGGTATTATTTTGGTTTGTGAGAAATAGTATATTCTTTCATTATGAGCTATGTTTAGTTTAACTTTTACTAGTATTTGTTTGTGGTTAGCTTAGGGGGGTGTTTGTTTAAGCTTATTTATGGGCTTATTACGAGCTTATATGTTTTTGGATTATTTTGAAATTTGTGGAGTTTGTTATTACAAAATATAAACTTATATAAGCTCATAACTCACAAAATAAGCTCATAAGTCGAAAACATATAAGCTCATAAGCCCATAAATAAGCTTAAACAAATACCCCCTTAGTATGTAAAGCCGATTGGTGTTAAAATTCGGGGTGTAATTACTCTGTAATTCTTATTTCTTAGAAATAAAATTAATGATTTAGGATTCCGGTGGTACATTTTGGGGGGAAATGTGTTGGAATTAATGTGGGAAACTGAATTCTGTAAATGTTTCGTCTTCTCGTTTCCTTTTTGTAACTAGTTGCGAGCTGTGTCATGCAATTGATTATTCTGGATTATGTTCTGTAGTAGTAGGCAGAATTGAATCAGATTTTCCTATATGAATAAGTTGAGCTAAAAGCTTATTTGTTTTGTCAAGGGCACTGATATAGGCCTATAATAGTTGGTCGAGTTGAGTGGGTGAGTATAGTTGGAACATTGCCCTTTTGCAGCTTTGACCTTGAGATAGATGCCTATTTGAATCCCATTTCATAGGATCCTAAACGGTATGTTTGCTTGGGATTGAGTGCTTAGTTATGAGCCTTCTGATAGCTAGAAACTTGGTGCTCTGAATTAGATTCTTAGTAATGCGAACTTGGCAAATCATGCATCATTTCTCGTCAATCAGTTGAAATATGATCAGTAGCCAGTCTCATGAGGTTCCATGATATGAAGTAAACCTGTGTATGACTGGTCTTCACCTGTTAATAGCAAGCTTAAAGTCTATCAATTAAGTTTGGGCTTGTTTAACAAGCTAGAGTAGTGTCTCCTGCTGCTAAACCATGACTAGTATACTCAGTATCAAACACCTCATTTGATGAGTATTGCTTAAGGCTCGAACCACTCAAAGTACTGTGATGGATATATGAAAAAATGTGTAAATTTATAATTTTTCCTGCTTTTTAGGTACTATGAAGTCTTCTGTGTGAAATACCATATCTGATATAGTATTTTGTACGTAGTTGTTTCGCATCACTTGTTCAATTGCATTAAAACTGATAGATGAAAAGGCCTGATTGCCTACTTAGTTCACGCGTTCAGGAAATGCTACTTTCCTTAACAGCTTTCGCTTTATTTTTCTATATAATCAGGTCCATCCAGGAAAGAATGTTGGAATTGGCAAAGATCACACCATCTTCTCTCTAATTGATGGATTGGTCAAGTTTGAGAAGTTTGGACCTGATAGGAAGAAGGTAAAATCTTATCTTTGAAACTGTATAGTGACGCCAATTATTTTTACCAATTTACTTATTATTGGCTATTTGGATTAATGTAAAAAGTAGGTCAATAGGGAACGGGTCAAATGGGTTCAAAGTCTATTTTTTAAGTGCATACAGCCTCCTAAAATTGTTTTTGTTCAAATATTAGTGCACTAATTATCTACGAATAAAGTTCAAAAGCTGGACAAGAAAGTGTCTGTGAGCCTCCCCAACCAGCCCGGGCTGTTTGACCATTTATTGTTTCAGCCACGCACTTGACATAATCTCCATATCCTTACAATTGACAGGTAAGTGTTTACCCGCGTGAAGTGCAGCCCGAAAACCCAAACAGTTACAGAAATAGAAAGAGAGAATCATTCAGGTTACAGCGTGAACGCCGAAAGGCAAGAAAGGAGCTTAGGGAAGGTGGTGTTGTTGAACCTCTGTTGGTGCTAGCTTCAGCTACTACCACTGAAACCACTGTTGAGAATCCCGATTGCTGATTTCTGATACACGTGTACTGTTGAATATTAGCTTCTTTCACAAATGTATTAATGAAGAGGTCGATAGACATGTGTGCAAGATTTAGTGTCACACCTCACAAGAATTACTTCTTTTTGTATGTTATATTATTTTTTGTTAAGATGTTGCCTGTAACTACTGGAGTTCGTCTACCTTAAAGCAAAGCTGGCATATTATGGTCCTTCTCTTACTGATCCTATATAAAAGTGAGAAATTTTTAAGCTTGTTACATGCTTTTTTTGTTTGTTTGATATAATCGTCATTCGTATGCCTTGTTACCCGGAGTGTAAGTTTGCACTTTGTCCAAAAGATGGATCTTTGAAGCTTTAAGACAGGCGTGACGAAATCTGGTTAAGGTTCATAAAGTGAACCAAAACTGCGTGGTTGGAGAAATTTTGATCTTATTTAGGGGGCATTATGATAGTGACCAACAATGTTACACTTGTAAATTCTACTAACAGACTAACAATATAACTTGAAGAGCTCTATCGGCCAAAGACTTTAAGAAACCTTGCATCTCCTCAAGGATGATTATAGTGCTTTCCAATGATTGTGGTTATCCCTGGTTCAGCTGAGTAGCTGACAAACCAATAATTGTGGTTAATTACAAATGTGAAGAGAAAGAATTCTCTGACGAGGGATATCAAAGAAGTGTATCTTGAAAAATCCATCAAGAACGCTGTTGTGACTGTCCCTGCATACTTCAGTGACTCACAACGCCAAGCTACAAAGATGCTGGTGCAATTGCTGGTCTTAATGTTCTGCATATTATCAACGAGCCTGCTGCTGCAGCAATTACATACAATCTTACAAGAAGGCATCTTCTACAGGGGAGATGAATGTTCTTATCTTTGACCTTGGTGATAGTACTTTTGATCTTTCTCTTCTCACTATTGAAGAGGGTATATTTGAAGTTAAGGCGACAGCTGGTGATACTCACTTGGGTGGTGAGGAATATGATAAACAGGATGGTGAATCACTTTGTTCAGTAAATTCAAAAGGAAGAACAAGAAAGACATCAGCAGAAACCCGAGAGCCCTTAGACGATTAAGAACTGCTTGTGAGAGAGCAAAGAGGACTCTTTCTTCTACCGCCCAAACAACAGTTGAGATTGATTTATTGTTTGAGGGGATTGATTTCTATTCAAGTATCACCCGTACACGATTTGAGGAGCTCAACAGGGATCTTTTCAGAAAATGTATGGAGCTTGTGGAGAAGTGTATGCGAGATGCTAAGATAGACAAAAACTCTGTCCACGATGGTTGTTCTTGTAGATGGATCGACCCAAATTCCAAAAGTACAACAACTGTTGCAAAGTTTTTTAAATGGGAAGGAGCTTTGCAAAAGCATCAACCCTGACGAAGCCGTTGCTTATGGTGCCACTGTTCAAGCTGCTATTGACTGGTGAAGGTAACCAGAAGGTTCAAGACCTTTTGCTATTGGACATCACTCCACTTGGTGGAGTCATGACTACATTGATGATTTGATTCCAAGGAACACCACAATTCCCTGCAAAAAGGAACAAAATATTACAACTTATTCTGATGATCAACCTTGTGTTTTGATTCAAGTTTCCGAAGGTGAGAGAACAAGAACGAAAGATAACTTGTTCGGCAAGTTTGAGTTGTCTGGAATTCCACCCGCGCCTCGTGGTGTCCCACAAATCAATGTCTGCTTTGATATTGATGCAAACGGTATCTTGAATGTTTCTGCAGAGGACAAGGTCGGTGGTCAGAAGAACAAGATTACCATCATTAATGATAAGGGAAGGTTGTCGAAGGCCGAGATTTGGAAGGTGGTGCAAGAAGCTGAGATATATAAGGCAGAAGACGGGGAGCATAAGAAGAAAGTGGAGGCAAAGAATGCGCTTGAAAACTATGCTTACAAAATGAGGAACACTATTAACGATGACAAAGTGGCATCTCACCTTCCTGCTGGTGATAAGGAGGTGGAGGATGTGTTGATGAGAGTCATGAGACTATAAAGTGGTTGGATACGAATCAGCTTGCAGAGCCAGAGAAATTTGAAGATAAGCAGAAAGAACTGGAGGCCATTTTTAACCCAGTAATCGCTAAGATGTATCAAGGGTCTTGTGATGGTCCGGCTGCTGGTGGTAGCGGTGCAGGTCCAAAGATTGAAGAAGTAGATTAACTCTACTTTTCTTGTTTGTGTAGGTTTTTGGGTGGTTCTTGCTGGAAGACAATTAATCATGATAGTTACTAGTATTATTTTTTGATGAATGTGTGGATTGGTAATGCAAGTGGTGCCTTTTAGTTCTTATAATCTAGCAATTTAAATTGTGTTTTAGTTTAGTTTTATTTCATCAAGTGCAGTATTGTCAAGTTAACTCCTATATGTGCAGCATCAACTTTTGCTTATCGAAACATGTATCTGGTAAATATTTGTTGTTTAGTGTTATCGTCTATGGGGTATAATCATTGATCAGCATGCAACTTAGGCATACAATACAACGGCTTATGAATGAAGCAACATGATCAGAAAATATAATACAGTAGGAATTATGTTTGGATGTTAGAGTGAATAAAAAGAGGGGTATATTGAGAAAATCCCAGTATCCCACATCGGCTGAGTAACTAAAGTGAAAGATAAGGGAACCTGTATAAAATGAGAGAGAAGCAACAGGATTAGGTACTTACCTGGATGGGGTCTATGAGTGATCAAAAAGGCTCATGGCCTAGGTTGGCGACCTCCATTGCACTTAGGAGGGGTGCCGCCCTAAGATCGACCCAAGAGGTCGAGTCTACATCGTAATTTGTTGCTCGAACGCAGGCCCCTAACCAATTCTCTAGTTGTAATCTTTCTATTGGTTTTGGGTTTTGGTTATTGAAGTAGAATTTTCAAAATCTTTCTATTGGTTTTGGTTATTGAAGTAGTAGTTTTTGATTTTCTGGAAAACTGGTCATCACTGTTTCAGATGATTGATCTGTGTAAACAAATCTTGTAATTATACTCATTCTCTTATATTACAATGTTGCGTTTTGATTTTGTTTGCTGGTAATGGGTCGATTAATATGTGTTGTGAATGTTGCTGTTAGTTATGCGTGTAAAGTGTTTTGATGAAATGCCAGAAAGGGATGTTGATTGGACGAATACATAGCCCTATAGAGATTCCTTGCAAATCTTCTTTATGGTCAATAATATAATTTCAATATCTACATAATTCATCAACACAGTATACACATCGTATACAAACAAGGCGTGCACTATATAGTTAAGAAAACAATTTCAGACATCAAACATAAAGAATGGAAGACATTCAACTCACTCTAGCTATGTTAATTGTTTCATATCCATGAAGTTCCAGAATAAGAATGCTTCATATGTTATCATCCACATACTTTTTATTAAACTCGAATACAATGCTAAGCCGCACTAAAGATGCACACCCTCCTCTGTTGTTGTAAGTTGGGACACATACAAAGGCGGATTAAACAACATTAAAGTACTCATTAAAAATTATTTATCTTAAATGAAAGTCTCAGATGCTAATAGGAACATTTAAGAAAAAGTGTTGACTTGCCTTTCTTTTATCTCATATGCAGTTGGTTTTCAATTTAGCACATCATCTTTACATAAAAATCACAAAGCACCATTAATTTTCTCTTCAAATCTTCTCACTTCTTTCCTTACTCCAAAAGAAAAGCTCACACATAGAGCGTAAAAAGCAACAAAATATCTATGGTTATCACTTAGGATCATAACTAACCTATTAGTTACTGGAAGTTAGGATTTAAGCTCTATCTATTCAAATTTGACAGGTTCAGTAAGCAACCAACTGACCGTTCAGCGCTTAATTGCTAATTGCACAGATCGTTTCTTTCCTGATGTTCTATGGTGACCGTCTTTTAAAACTAAACATCCTACTTTCTAAAAATTTGCACCTTAATAATTCAGCCATAAAACTTTGTAGGATAAGCAGATTTAACCGTTTGCCTTTACAACCAACCACATATGAAGGATGTACAAAATGACCAAAAATCTCAAAAGAAAATAATCACCACAGAAGTCGACAATGTCATTTTTTTCCCTCAAGCCGAGTATCGAAGCAGATTTCCATCTTTTGTGTCCCTTTGCAAGTTGCCGCAATCAGTCAGCAGTGTGATAATCCGTTTTATTATTGCAGGGTTGGTCCGGATTCTTGACTTATTTGCTTTGCTACCTCTCTCACAAGATTGTTGCAGTCCATAATCCCATTTGCTTTCATAATTTTGAGAATCAAAGCATCAATCTACGGCTTTCTGCCCACCTCGAGATTCTGCACCATCAGTAGCTTTCCGGGATCCTGTTCCTTGTGTGCTGCCTCTGTACCACTGCCAGCCATATTAGAAATTAAAGCATCAATCTGCTGTTTTCTTTCCTTCACAGTCTGCGCCATCTCTTGCTTTTTGGGTTCTGACTCCATGTTGGCCACCCCCACTGTACCATTACCGACCTTCACCTTGTAACACTTGCTAGAGAACATTTCATTGACAGT
Source organism: Tanacetum coccineum (assembly GCA_026074375.1). NCBI lineage: Eukaryota > Viridiplantae > Streptophyta > Magnoliopsida > Asterales > Asteraceae > Tanacetum > Tanacetum coccineum. The sequence continues at coordinate 13,772 of BQNB010024236.1, forward strand.
GAAGACATCATCTTCGTTAATATCTGTGCTGATTGGCTCCTTCCTCGGGACATTCTTTTCCTCTTCTGCTGCACAAGCCAATGACTGCAAGCACCTCTTCAGTTCCATGGTGGGTATCTCAACAGCCTGTTGGATTTCTCTATAGCTTCACTGCTGTGCATTGTTAAAAAGCATAAGAACATACATTTGATATGTTGATACACTGAGCTCGTACTGTTTTGTGCCAAATGTCGCTTTGATAGCTGGCGAACCTATGTTTGTTTGCCATGTTAATTTGCGTCTCTTGTGGATCCCAAGGTAATAATATGTCCTGAACTTTTCACTCATACGGATGATTTCTGGAGGAAGGTTGCAAGTGGTGATCCTCGTTAATTGAGATGGCCAAGACCCGGTCGAGAGCACGTGTACACTTGGTCATGCCATGGTGCCAATTATTTTTGAAGAATGACGATTTATTAGATAGAATAAGAACCTGATACACATATTAAAAGAAATGCTACCCAAGAGAAATCTCTGATGTCAGAAAGTGGGAAACTGAATTACTAGAACCAACTTTGAGTAAAAAAGGCGAACAAGTAAAATTCCTCTTTCAAGGCTTTGCTGCCCATTAAAGAAATGACTCCTTAAAGACTTGGTGTTACATAAATTTTGTTAGCGCGTCCGTTTTTGGCTAGAGTTTTCAGGAATCATGACATGATCACATGACCCCATACCCTTCTTAGGCTGGATTGAGTATCGTTGTTGTTGTATGACATGATCACATGAAGGGACTTGGCAACTTTACAATGCAATACAAAACAAAACCCGTAACATTTAATAAGTTATAACTACAAGTACGTTTTCTGTATATACTATATACCTTATGAAAGATTTTTCACTACTGCAGAGTCAAGAACCATACAATTGAGACACCAGGTTCATGAACCGCTCTCAGCATATACAATCTACGCAATATTTTTCATTACTTTTTATTAGGCTAAGCAGTAAGATAAGCATAATCTTGTGATACAAGACAGACTAAACACACATTTTACAGTTATGTAAAGCCTGCCATTTATCCGGGCAGCAACTTGGCACCACAAGTCCACAACCATTTTACAGTTACTTTCTTTCCATTTGAAACAACGCAACAATCAAAATTAAATACTGTAAGAAAAAAAAAAGAGACCAAAAGATATCTATAGAAAGCAACTTTCATCTTAAAGTTTCTACTAATCAGTCTCATGAAAATTGCAACCTTTTACCTAGTTTCATAGATAATACGGTAAGATTAGCAAAAACAACAAAAACTGGAACTTTTGGGAAATTTTACTAAAAATTTTCTACCTCAATGCAAAGCTGGCATATTAAGTTCCCCGTCTTTCCGAGCCTACATATAATTGAAAATTTTGAAGCTTGTTACGGCAATTTAGTTTTATACAATCCATCTTATGCCTTATTATGACATAATCTTGTAAAGGGTCATGATAGAACTTCTAATGTTACACTTAGAAACCTAACACACTCCTCACATAAACACCAAGATAATTACTAAACCAGCACTGACGTTCTACTAATTAAGAGATCTTTATAAATCCCATCACAAATGATTATACTGTTCTTAAAGAGGTAATCAGGATTCACTAACCCAGCTAAAGAATGTTGAACACTGAGATTGTACCCAAAAACAACCATTGATTTTGAGACTTCACTCTACTGAAAATAAGAAAAATAGAAGTTGTATGTAGTAAAAACACAACAGCTGATTTCATAATGCCGTCGATGTGAAAGCAACTAAGCCACACAGACAACTAACCAGACTCTAGAGTAAAAAATTTGAAAAATGCCAGAAAACTACCAACTTGCACAAACATATACGTGTGATTGCAAACTCCAGAGTGATCCAACAGGAAGCAGACCCAAAAAATCAACCACTTGGTTCATCATGAAAACAAGCTTAATAGGAATTTGAGACGTGAATATTGCAAACTGAGAAATGAGAACTCATATACAATCTCTATGATACAATAAAAGCAGTTTCCCAAAACCGAACTCGATCCAAGATGGAGCAAACCAAACCCTTACACAATATAGACACTTAAGGATTTTTAAATTTGGAATACAAAAAGTCTAAAGCTACTATCCAAAAAGTGATGTACTGCCCATATGGTGTAATAAGGACAATCGTCATAGGATCACAACATATGACATCTGTTATGCACCAACAACCATCCGTAATGGTAAATTCGAACACATGTGAAGAGGATGACGTAGTAAAAACAAAAACAGAGGATGTAAAACTAAATTAAGTTCAACATTAAAGTATCAAACAACATTATCTCATTCTACATGAACATAACAAAAAAAAAAGTTTCCTGCAATACATCTTAGTTCTCTCTTTAAACCATTTTGCACAATAAATGTCTTCCATGCATCCCGTGACAGCTGTATCACCTGATAAGCAAAAAATGTGTTTCTTAGCCGCGATTGTAAAACAAGTTTATCAAGCAAACTTCTTTAGCTACAAAAGAATAGTTTTACTAAACAACATTACTCGACAAAAAACACAATATGTAAGACTTGAACATCAATTTAGAGCATGTAAGTAGATGCAATAAACTAAACCAGAATAGTTGACGCCAAGCAAATCTTTCAATTCCCCCTCATTTAAACACCAATTGAAAAACTAACATGCTCAAACACCAAACTTTCTGCTTCGTAGACTTTAACTAGTGCACAAGGGACCACTCAATCAAAGGCTTTTTACGACTACACTTGCAAAGGTTACATGTACTTATCGTGTTATACAAAACTTAGTAACATGAATTGCCGTAAATTTACAAAACTTAAACCCGTGCCAACAACTTTCCCATTCCCAATATAACATGCAAAGACATTTCCCATCTATAAACTATCATCCGTGATTCTACCTATTCCATGCAACCAAACGCCGATCCCTAATTTTCATCTATAATAAACTCTCGCATCTCCTAAAATATATACATTTTCTGTTACTAGTAATCAATTTGTTTCTGACATTTTTGATCTTGAGCTTATGTTTCATAAGGACACTTTCTCACTTTTGTGGCTTGTTTTGAAACTTTACGGCTCATACACATAAGCCGAAAACCAAACAAGTATATAAGCCGAAACAAACACCCCCTAACACAATCCACTACACAGACATAAATCAGATCCACAATTAACAAATCGTAATTCTGCAATTAAAAACTTGATAAAAATAAATAAAATATATACCTCTAAACAGATCCAACAATGATGTTATTGATGGGAATAAAGATCAACTTGACAAAGAAGCCTACAAATCCCATCACAACGAATCCAATAGCCGTACGGACCGCAACTTTCGAAAACTCTGTTTTTTTAATAAAAAAATATCAGATCAATATTGATCTATAACTTTTATAAAAAAAAAAATTAGATTGTAAGTAAAATAAAATGGACTACCTTTGCGATCAGGTTTGTGGCATCTTTTGACTAGACGGTAGCTGTCTTTTGAGAAATCTCTCAAAGGCTCGAATACTGAATCCAAAGCGTCCATTTTTCTTATTTGATTGGATCTGTAAGATGTGTTGATGAAAAGGGTTTTGAAATTGGGATCTGGAGGATGGAAAGACCGAGGTGATATGGAAGATGTGTTATACGCGTTGAATTTAGCAGTGGTTTCTTTTGGAGATTGTCAATATGGTCCTTGGTGTTTTACTATATGCTCTTTCATGGTTAATTTCATACATACTTAGGGTGCGTTTGTTTTACTTTGGAATATGATTTGGATTTGGAAATGAATTGAAAAGAAAGATGTGAAAAATAAATGAATGATTGTAATAAAAGTGTTTGATTGATTTAATTTGGAATAAAATTGAAATTATTATTTGTTATTATTTTAATATTAAATAAATAAAGAAGTACATTAGGTCTCACTAGTGAAGAATATTTATGAATTAATAAATTGAATATAAGGACACTAGTGCGTTAGTTACTGTCAAAATCAGAAAGTCAAGGGTTTTGTGTCAGAATACCAACATGTGTGGTTGGGTTTTGTAGAAGCCCATATGTAAAGGTGTGATACGTTGAATTTAGCAGTGGTTTCTTTTGGAGATTGTCAATATGGTCCTTGGTGTTTTACTATATGCTCTTTCATGGTTAATTTCATATATACTTAGGGTGCGTTTGGTTTGTTGCATAGAATCACTATATGTATGAATTTGATAGTGTCACGGAATGTGAATGGGTATGACCATTCCATAAACATTGTTTGGTTTATAATTGGGTATATGAGATATCCGTTGTTCCATTACTTTATTCTTAATTACGAATTCAAAATATTAATAATCATTCTTACAGATTTCATTTGCAAACCGGTTACAAAAAATATCAATAATAAAATTATGAAAACAAATACAACCTAAAATTAGCAAAATTTATTATTAGTAAATATGACACCCACAAGCTTCATCCTTATGTACAATTTTAAAAATATGACCAATATGAAACGTCAGAACCATAAGACAACGACAAAAAAAGAAGAAACAAAAAAAGGCTCACAGCCACATACATGTACTATGCTGACCTACAAAACAAAATGAACAAATTTGATCATTCAAGGTGGCCCCACATGAATGAAATAGAAAAGGAGCATATTCCCCTTACTATGAGTCTATGGGTATCAAGTGATAGTTTGATTCCCCGACTTAGTAACCAAACATTTGCAATGATAGTCATTGTGATTCATTTATTCCGATAGCCTATACCAAACATACTCTTATAGTATAACCATCAAAAACGTAGTATACAATGTTTTTAGAGTATGTTTGGCTAAATATGAAAATTTCAACTTTAAAGATGGGAGATATGAGACTGCCTCAAGATTTATAGCAGGGTGATGGTTCGATCAATATGCATGATGGTCATGCGAGAAACACACACAAGATTTTTTTCTCCGGTGAGTGGTTTCTTCTTTTGAGACAACTTTATTGCAATGCATGGAAGGCAATATGACGTGATGGTGTTCTCATGCGTGAAATTTGTCGCGTCGCAGCTATAAGTCATGAACCTCGAGTAATGCTTTAGGCCCGGCCTAATTTCTAACTTCGCTGCTTAGATCTCAACTTAATCTTTCTTTCTCCACTACTATGTAGGCGTTATTAAACAAACGCACCACATACACATGTCGCTGGTGTATGAGTGATGCAAAAAACTTTTAATTGTTATGTCAATTCAGCTAAATCCTCAAAGAATGTTAACCATTCCCACCACTTATACGAGAACTCTGAAGACTAAAAATACTTGTGGTGGAATTTTAAGTTATATGTAATTTCAAATAATAATTTTGTATCTTGTTATTATTTTGAATGATATGTTACACAATGTAATGATTTGGGTGCTTTTCATCATACGACAAGAAAATTAATTAAGAAGGACCAAAAATGGTAATGCGTATTAGTAAGAGACCTTTATGTAATTGATATTTTGGTAGGCTGAACGTGGATGTGGAGTTCCGTCATCCTTTCCTAGCTGGCAATTCCTCATTGGAGGACGTTGTAAACTCGCCACTTTGACTGCTGACTTGGTGTTCAACCATGTATTTTTCTTTTGTAAATATTTTAGTCTCACCAAAAAGAATACATTCATAATCTTTTTGAAATGACTCACAAAATCATAATCTTGTGTTATTTTGCTTCAAATGCTTCTCGTAATCTCGTTTAGAGCATGTGATATGTTAAAATGATAATTGCCCGTCATTAACACCACATTAGTGCAACATCACTTTTATATTTATCATTACAGATCCTTTCTATGCATCTCCAGTACAGTATTGTGTCAATTTCACTTCCTTCCCATTGTTCCACATTGCTGCTTTAAAAGGTGTTTGTACATTCATGACACACAGAGGAAACCACTAGAATGAATATCTTCATATACGTCTTAGAGAATCCGACTTGTATTTCTGCAAATAATCTGAAAGGTTACAAGTTCATTATAAAATGAATCAAAATAATACATAGATGATCACCACCAAATCTCCACCCACTACATCTTTCGACAAAAAACAAAACGTAAATTGGAGGTTTTACAAGAAAACCACGCCGTTCCACATATTATATTGAATTCCATGTCAGTTCCTTCTGACCGTTCCATACTTTCCAAAACAATTACGAAAACCAAACACCAAGTCAGCCAAATTTCATTTCTTTCCGTCACGCTGAACAGCTCGAGGGACAAATGTAACACCACGAGTGTGACGGCGTCCAAAACTAATAGCCGAAGGAGTGGAATCTTCTGAAGTATTCAACTTCGAAACAGCTGAAACAAGGTCATTGAGAGTCTCTTCTTCTATTTGCATTGCACTTGATCCTTCTTCCTCATCTCTAGTAACTGTTGTTTGGTGTTGTTTACGTTGGTTTTTCTTCACCCTGCCTTTTTTTGATGCTCGTGTCTTTTTAAAAAACTCAAATGAGGAAGGGAAGCTATGTTTGTCTATAAGATGCTGATGCCGACTCTTGTAGCTTTTGAGCTTTTCACCACACCCCTCAACAAGGCATTCGTACTGTTCCACGAAACATAATACGATAAATTAGACAATTGGGCAGCTTACTTTGCCAATTTGAACTAGATACATATACCGTTTGTCAGGTTTGCTTACAAAAATTATATTAACACAACTGTAGTATTCTGTATAAGTTTTTAATAGAGTGGCTTAGGAAGTACAATATTTATTAAAAAATAAACTTTTGTAACTTCCAAACTGATCGTTTACTTTTTGGTTATCCTCCAATTTGACCTGTGCCCCATTAGCATAACCAAATGTAAGGTCAAACTTTCCACCTCAAAAACGGGTTCTCTATAAAGTTAAAAGTTATATACTAAAACACAGTAAGTTGAAGAATTTACCATAGGGTAACCTCGAGCAACTTTTGCTTGGAAGAAGGAATCATGTACTTCAGATACATGTATGCTAAGCAGGCGAGACGTGGGGTATACTCTAGAGCAGACAGAGCAACAGGCTGTGTGACGTGCATTGTAGTGATCCTCAAACTCTGCCAAAGATTTCAAATGTGCTCCACAACCCACAATTGGACAGAACACTTCACTGGCGAGACAAAACAGTCATATTGGTAAGATGTAATGCGTTATGTTATTGGCAAACTCCACATGCATAGAAAGTTGAAACAATGTCTTAGATCATAAATCTTCTGTATGAATTTCAAGTAAAAATATTAAATGTCAACCAAAAAAAGGCCACTTGTAAATGGAGACATATTTCGTGCTGGACAAATTTATTAAATTAGCAATATTAAACCATCAACTCGATAGTAAATAGTGATAGATCTATAACTTTCCAATCATGTCGACTGGGCAGTTGTATAGTTTAGCAGCGTTGCAAGTTCAAAGCAGTTTGTGATGCATGAAAAATAATGTAATGACATAACGAACCGCGGACCGGACCGGACCGAGAAACCGGACCGAGAAACCGGACCGAACCTATTTCGGTCCGGTCCTCGGTCCATCCTTTTCCTTATTTTCGGTCCTCGGTCCGGTCCAGTTCGGTCTTACAAAAAAACAGGCAATTATGCCTTGTTGGACCGAAACCGGACCGGACCATTTCGGTCCGATCTTCGGTCCAGTGTTTTGGCCAAACTCGGTTTAGGTCCGGTCCGGTTTTCGTCGGTCCGGCCAGTTTTCGGACCGTGAGCACCCTACTTCATACCAACTTAACAATAGGATAATGGAGATGACGAAGCAGATGTATTTCATTTTAGGCCAAAAGGCTTATAGCAACATACTCGCTTACTATAAATTAAACCACGAAAAGATAGTACATACACATTGAAAAGAGACATGATCTAATAAACTCAAGCTTTCACTGGGTTTGCTGAGCTATATAACAATATATCAAACACTCTAGTTTTTGTCTTTATGAATATGTGATCGCACAAATATCAAAACTATCATTTATGTACACTATCTCAGGCACAAGTTGCTACAATCATCCAATACTGTAACTAATCAAGTGATTCAAAAATACCATTGGGCTAGTGTTAGCCATTCCTCAAAAGCTAAGCACGTGAACTAGTAACTTACTGCAGAACTTTGTGTATGCCAATAAAGTACAAAAAAATAAAGAACACGCAGATAGAAGTAATAAATCAAAAATGTCCAACAGTACCTGGATTCATCTTCCATATATACAAGCTGTTGTTTTTCATCTTCGGTTATATCCAGTGCAACCTGGACATCAAAATAAGAGTATTAACTTAGTCAAGGCTACTTTATCAGTATGCAGCTCAATAAAAACAGCTGTGATGTAGAAGTAGAAGCTGAAGCTCCAGATGAGAGTAAGGTGTATTACTGTATTACAATCACAGCAACAATGTTACATCTTCCGTTTACTTTAAACGGAAGGTGTTATTACGGGGGTGGTAAGGCTACTAAAGAAAGGGCTTCAGGCCCCCAATTTTTAAAGGCCTCATATATAAAGATAGTCAGTCACATTTACTGGCGGGTCCTTAAGGCCTATCATTTGCTAAATTCGTAAAACAACGAGAGACTTTGTGCCTTATTCATCTATATGAGTTTAAGATAAAGAACCAAGTCCATTCTTTTGCATAATAGAAATGAAGGATTGAGATCATCGGATATAATCTATCTAGGCATTGGATTCATCGACTGTACATGCAGATGCAGCATTTTTCCATCTTTCCCGGTATATGTTTAGCATCGAGACCAAACATTTGAGCAACAATAAGAGCCGTTTTAAAATGTAAGCATGTACTATCTTAATTAAACTTACATATACAACCAAAACCATAGTAATAACAATTACAGCAACAATATTACACCTTCCGTCTAAAGTATAGGGGATTAGCAGCTTGTTCTCTACAGATGTGAAATGAATTTAACTTTAAGGCTTAAACACCAAAACTTTAAATATTTTTATATTTAGCTTTTTGTTTGTGTTGGGCAACAAGCTTATCAGAGCTTATAAGAGCTTGGGCTTTTAAAATAAGCTTTGTTTGCCACACAAGCTTATGGAAGCTTTTATAAGCTATAACCTCAAGCTAATTACAATGACCTTTTAAATAATGATTAGAGCTTATAGTTAGTTTAATTACTTAAATACCCTTGAAATATAATGGATCAACAAGTAAAAGCTTCAAATATATTTGAATTTAATTTCATATATATTTAGGGGGTGTTTATTTCGGCTTATATGTGAGCTTATGAGCTTATTTGATTTCGGCTTATATAACATAAGCCTCAATTTGCCTGCTTATTTTGAGACTTGTGGGCTTATATAACTTTATTATGATATGATAAACTTATATAAGCCCATAAATCTCAAAAGGAGCCAGAAAATGGGGGCTTATGTTATATAAGCCGAAATCAAATAAGCTCATAAGCCCACGTATAAGCCGAAACAAACACGCCCTTAGGCCAACAAAAAGCTCCAACTCACAACATGCAATATCAAGTTGTACTTAGTGCATAAAGTGTTTATCATGTTTAGGGCTTATACTTGCATCAACAATTAAATTATAACCAAAATTATGAAATCATGAAGAAATCGCATAAAGGATGATGAGTAAGTTATTAACGGCGTACCTGTTTGGCAAGAAGTTCGCGTTCGATATTTCCAGAAGCGAAAAATGGATCATCGGGACTAAATCGACGAATAACTGGAAACAAGTGCTTAAATTGTGTTTGTGTTTGCAAATTATTATCAACCATCATCATCTGTCAATTCAATTTTGGAGAGTAATTAAGGATTTTTACACTTGAAAAAATATCAAACCGCCTAATTATTGAGGTCGGCTTTATATATCCAAAGGTTCTCTCTAACGGCTCTTTTGGGGAATGTAATGTGGTCGTTTGGGTTGTGCTAAAAGGGCTCTTTTTAAGTAAAACTAGGTAGTCGCGCGTTACAGCGGCGGGTACACTGTGATTAACTGGAGAAAAACAAAAGAAAAATAACCCTGATTAGGCATGGTTCACCCATTTTTATATATTCTAACCGGTTTTTTTCGGTTCGTTTTCAGACGACTTTTATTTGCTAGCCGAACTGGTGACCACTCATGTTCTCGGTTGAACCCGTTGGCCCAGTCCGGCTTTCAAAACTATATGTATTAGCATATAAATTATATAAAGTTTTGTGTGTTTTATTAATTTGTACAATGTGTATAATAACATGACTTTTCATTTTAGGGGTGTTTTAAAAATTACATTTAGTAATGATGTTTTAAGAATAACATTAAATGTGTTGACCAGTCAATAAGTATGTGTTATGAATGAGTTAATTGTACATATTGCATGAATGTTTGTATTATTAAATTTCAACTGTTTGCATTAAAGATTGTACAATGTGCATCAATCCTTGTATTACTTAATTTTTTGCATTGAATAAAAAGAGAGATGCGTGACAGAATTTTATTGTTTGCATAAAATGTTGTATAACACGCATAATAATTTGTATTGCTTAAAAAAATTGCATTCAATGAAGAGAGTGTGAGGTTTTCACTTTATATGTAGTATAGATTTTTTTTTGGTAAAAGGTTTCCTCCGCAAAAAATATTACACAAAAAATGTTGAAGTACAAAAGATATATGTGAAGTCCTACATCACAGCCCGTTACCAGGCAGAACAAGAACGCACTGTTCGTGCTTAAACCAAAACAACATAAGATTGATATGTTAATCTTATTAAACAACTACCGCTATACAAATGTGACAGAACCTATGAAGCAAAAATAGATAGACTCGCAAGAAATGCCCCATACGAAGACCATTAGCCATTTTTGCTATAGGCATTTTCATGTTCCACTTCCTCATCATCCCTATCAAAGTAGCGAATCTTTGGTTCAGGAGAGAAAACTACATTTCTTTTAGGAGAGTCCGCTTTCCTACCTAACCAAATACCAGTTTTTCTGGGAGTCTTTATGGGAGGAGCATTCGGCTTTGTTCTCCCACCCATAAACATAGGCTGCTCAACAACAATGTTTTCCTCTACCTCGCTATCACTTTCATGCCCAAGACTTTCATCATCCATAGTACTTGTCTTCTATGAATTATTAGTAGGTTCATAAATTTTATTCTCCTCAGTTAGAGCCTCAAAGGAGTTCTTTAATGACACAATATTAGAGCTCATATTTATTACATATAGTAAATTCCTTGGGGGCATTAACTGCTGTTGGGAATAAATATTCACAAGTTACTACTTCTAGTTCTAAGAACTTAGTACTGCTCAAGATTATAACTAACAGTACTAACCAGTTAGTACTGCCAAAAGGAAGTTAGTACCGCCAGTACTAAACTTAGTACTGCTGGAGGATTTTGTACTGCTACATGAAGATTACAACTGTTGAAGAGATAAAAGCGTGTTTTGTGATATGTATGAAATGATTCAATGTATATCATATATAATTAGAAGATATGTTGATATCTTATAGAAGTTTAGAAGATTTGTAGTTATCTTGTAAAGGACTCCTTGGTGTATAAAAGGAGATCCTAAGTTATTGTTGTAAACACATCACGATAGACACATTCATAGCTTCAAGGTTGTAAACCCTAGTACTAGACAAAGTACTTGTATTATTTATCATAATAATATTGAAGCTTTTTTGTTATATTCATTGTTCATTCATTCTACTGCATTACAGTTTTCTATTACATAGATATTCTTTTAAGTATTAAAGGGTGGATTCCGCATACTCTTTAGTATCAACAAAGTTTCTAGCATAGTTGTCTTGAATCTATTCAATACAACTAACCCTTTAACAAGGTTTGCAAGATCTATTTGATCAACAACTACTACAAAACTTTCAACATTAATAGTACTTGTAGTATGGTCTTCAAATTTGTTTCCTTGAGAGCAGTAGCATGTGTAGTAGATGCCTCGCCACTTTCCTTACTCGGTTTGCTAACAGGCCTATAAAGTTAGGTTTTGGCTTAGTTAAACGAATACCATCAACATGCCGAGAATTGCTTGTATGTTTTCCTTTCCTATTTTTCCTAGTGACTTCCATAAAGCCATTATCCAGCTTCTGATTCTGAGTAGTAACCTTCGCCTTTTTAGGGACTTGAGTATCATTGTGATCAAAATTTTTATGCGTATCACAACGGGGTAGTTGCCATTCATATTCAAGATCTATAGCTTCCAACGTGTGTCCCGAGCCATTTTGAAGAGGAATGGCAACAACGATAGAGTCCATAAGTGCATTTTCTGCCGAGACCTCAATAAGCGCCCTAGCATATGAATTACAGCTCCATGAATTAATGCACATGTTACTCGTATAGCCATCAAGCATAAATGGTTTGCCCAGCTTGGTAGTGATCAAACTAAGCCCGATTTCCGAGTAGGATACAATAGGAACGTTATGAAGTTACCCAAACCAGAATCGTAGTTATATTATCTTTTTTCAGCCTAAAATTAGGCGTCGAAGCATTTAGTATTATGGGAACTAGACGAATCAACCATGGGCGGTTTTCAAGTACCATTTCCATACCTTCCTTTAAAGCAATTGAAAGAAGAAAAAACTATTTTGTAGCATAACCCATTCGATGCCATACTTTTCTCAAGCACTTTTAACATAATTTTCGACTATAGGGAATGCGAGTCTCTTGCCAATGAAATAATCATAAAGTGTATGGAAAAATTGACTACTTACCTTTTCAACCGCTACCGAAGGAATTACTACAGTCGCACCTTGAACAGTCTCATCATTGTGTAACATTTCGTATTTTCAAATCATTTACGATGTCATCTATTTTACTAATTATTTTTTTCTCGTACGCGTTTATTTTAATTCTTATTATGTAGTAAAATCGCGTAAACTAAAAATCAACAATTAACGTAAACGGACACCAAACGAATTAAAGTTTTCGTCAAGCAAGCAATATATTATTTTTACGAAAGTAATAATCAACTTTTTATATTTTATTTTTATTGGTTGCGTAAAACGTTTACGTTTCACAATTAAATACATTTAGGCATACCCGGAAGCACCAAAACCTTTCTACGCTTCAACAAATACCCACTTTTATACCCAATACTCAAAAATCACAAAAATATATCATATATGCATGTATAAACCGGATTTGGTGTACACATCAAGAAATATCACAAAAAAATCTCAACTTGGTCTTTTGTACATCACTTGTCATTAAACCTTATGACTTTTGCAAGCAAAGCCCATACCTAGACCAAGACTTTCACTAGGAAAAATGACCAACTCTTCCTTGTTTTCCTCATCATGTCTTTTATGAACCTAGTCCTTATTACATCTAGCTACAAGAAGTATATAAGGAAAGTAACTAGCAACTAGAACACACACATCTCATTTGTATAAGTGTAAAACACAAAATCTCTCCCTTTTTCTTCTTTGAAGCCCACGGCTCAAAAACCCCCAATATAACAATCCATAGCTTGATTTTCTAAGACCATACAAGCACTCATACATCCTTCCTATGATAACCTAAGGTGTTTGCAAGGGTTGGCTAAAGGTTTACAAGTATCTAAGCAAGAAAAGCAAGATTAGGGTTTTGGCTTGAATTAGGGTTTTCAAGAGTTGCAAGCTAGGGTTTTATTGCTAAACAAGTGTGTAGATCTTGTTGTTCATCACCACACATCATATTAAGGTTACCTAAAACCCTTTATGTCTTTACATTTATCATTTTATGTGTATATAAGTTCTATGTAGTGAAATCACCATTAAGATGCTTTTAAAACATGTTTTTATGAAACACATCCAAACTTTTAGTTTGGATTCGACATATAACCTGGTCATTTTATAATTTTATAAGATAGTACGTCTCATGACGATTCCAAAATGATAAGAAACTCGAAAAACCAATTTATAACGAAAAAGATATGACGATTTCAAGTTTGCGTTAAATATATACTTTTATAAAACTATTTTTATAAACGTTACTATTCACCGCAGAAACTTATACTTTTAAAAAATCAATAAATCTATAAAACTTTTAAATACGAAGACATGCTCGAAAGAATCGCTAAAAACGGAGTTAAAATGAATAAGTTACGACATTTACGAGATTTACGATAACTAAATCTATAAAAATAAATATATAACTGTTATAAACAGTAAAATCACTATTCATCAGAAAAACTCAGATTTTGAAAATGTTATATTTTGATAACTCGTCTTAATACGAAGGCGTGGACGTAAGAAACGAAAGAAACGGACTTAAAATGAGAAAGTTACGCCAGTTTTACTAAAGTATACTTATAAACGTTTTTACTTTATAAATATGATTTCACTAAAACGATTAGATGGTGATGTAGCTATATAGAATTATATGTGGTATTAGTTAATCAAAGTACTATATTACTAGGGAGTTTCATAATGAGGCCTCTTCGGGGTGGCGTATCGACGAGTTGTTGGATTTACGATTTAAAGTGTCCTAGCTCCTCATACGTCACTACATGACCTCTTAATTATGATAGCCCGAACGATAGTATGATGAGCTATACGACCTATAAATAATCAAAGTGTTTAGTACTTATACGACCTATATTGGATTAGGTTGCATTCGATCGTAAGCGTGACGCATTTTCTATTGTGAATACTTGTTGATTACCATTCACTCGAGGTGAGTTCATAGCCCCCTTTTTACTACGTGATTGTTTTACAAAATCTACGGGGTGAATTACATTGCTTGTTTTACTATTGGACACAAGTGTTTTTCTAAGTGTTTTCAAAGTGTTTACAAAGTGTATGCTATCCAGATTACTGCCTGAATATTATTGCTAAGTTACCTTATTGCCGTGAAGTCCCTATTTATCATGAACCGTTAATTGCTATTGTAGTAAGCGCGAGTGTTGTGGATAGATCTATCGGGACTGACAATCCCCACCTTTCCTTGGGTCACTAGTTTGATCAAGGTGCATTTAACATTGAGAGGTGTTAGGTTGTTGGCAAGCATCCTATATTCTGATTGGGGCACAAATCTAGTTAAGGCTTCGGGGTCATGAGCTTAGTGCAATAATAAACGTTTTGGACTACTGAATGTGTTTCAGAGTCTACTATTACTTCGATCTTGTGGTCCACCCTTTTTACCGATAAACCTATGATTTCACTCAACCTTTGTGTTGACTTTTAGCATGTAATTTCAGGTCCTAGGGTATGAAGATTGGACGGGAGCCGTGACGGATATCAATGAAGATGGATTCTGTGTTTATCTATATTCAATGCAACTTTTATTATCTTTAAAAACTTAAGTCATCTTTTGGTATTATGAAGCTTCTGTTTAATTAAATATGTACTTGAAATGTTTATGACTTTTAAAACATATGGGACCTAATGTATGAACTCTGATATTTTGCTATGGCATCGAATGAAATCTTATCTTAAAACGTCCATTTAAGGTTGTTTCCTATATCTTGATTGTTGTACTTTGACGTAGCACCCCATTGTTACCATTCCGCTGCTACCTGATTTTGGGGGTGTTACAAGGTAATGGAAAAGAAAAAAATTGATCCAAGTAACTACTATATCAGCTATCGGTATGATGTTAATGTCCCCCGGCAAGGAAAATTTACCGGTGATTACGGAATTTGGGTTATGCGAAATTTCTACAGGTTGTTGAGTAATCTACCATTGGAGGTTAGTAATCCAACCCATGAAGGCTTAACATACCTTGAACATTTAATAGACTTCTTTTGGAAGTACAAGATTAGTAAATGAAGATGTTGATTTGGCTTTGTGGAATGTTTGTTGAAAACACTATTGTTGTCTTGGTCTAGTTTGTTAGTAGGGTTCCACTAACTTATCTTTCCAGTAACTTATCTTTTGTAACTTACGATGTTATTAGATTCCAGTAACTTCTTTTGTAACTTATGATGGTATTAGATTCCAATAACTTAAAAAATAGCTAACCAATTCAACTCATTTCACCACTTAATTGCATCACCACTTAACTTATCTTTTTTCTAAAAATGTGAAGATATATTACCAAAGCATTATAACTGTTACAGGGATACAAGAA
Source organism: Tanacetum coccineum (assembly GCA_026074375.1). Lineage (NCBI taxonomy): Eukaryota > Viridiplantae > Streptophyta > Magnoliopsida > Asterales > Asteraceae > Tanacetum > Tanacetum coccineum. The sequence continues at coordinate 29,773 of BQNB010024236.1, forward strand.
GGATCTAATACATGCTAAAGATCCTTAAAACAGACTTCAAAAACAACAGATAGACTACATTACAGAATATCAAATACTATCCCTCTATTCTTCACATTTCCAACAATTACTACATTTCCTCTAACAACATCATAACTTCCAAGTTATTCTAGAGTGGAGCAACCAAGAAATACAATGTTAAGAGGCCTCATGATTGTTTAAAGACTATAATTCAGATTACATTTCCTTCATGAAGGCATGTATATACCACTTACTGCAGCTTCTTCCTCACAGAAAAGATATATACATGGCATCCACAATAGGCATCATCTAGAATATAGTCTTTGTTACCACTGATAAAGGACTACATTTCCTTCATGAAGGCAATCTTTAATCATTCTGCAGCAACCACCTGGCATCCATGATAGGCATCATCCTATAAATCTGTGGCCCAACCATCTTTATATCTCCCATACACCAGCTAATACCTACATCCAAACACCCTTTCCAGAACCAGAATCATACTAATACAGCTTTCTTAATGAACTTTATACCCCATATTACTTCAACTCTGTCAATGGCTTTAGAGTCCTTTACAGTTAGACTCATTAGTCTCAATAAAGAACCGTTCCCCTCCCCCAGAATTGATGACTGTCTGACCAATTACAAGGTGCGGTTATAGTTTCCTCCAATGATCCTATCTTCGTATCGGGATATCACCAGTTAAGATTATCGAGAAGAAGATAATACGAAGACCCGCATTTCGAAATACGTTATGGACATTTTGAGTTCACAGTCATGCCATTTGGACTGACAAACGCGCCAGCAATATTTATGGACTTAATGAACCGCGTCTGCAAGCCGTATTTGGACAAATTCGTAATTGTGTTCATTGACGACATCTTAATCTACTCTAAGTCAGAAGAAGAGCATGAAGTCCACCTGAAGACGATTTTAGACTTACTCAAGAAGGAGAAGTTATACGCCAAATTTTCTAAGTGTGAATTTTGGTTGAAAGAAGTTCAGTTCCTAGGACATGTGGTCAACCGTGACGGTATCCACGTGGATCCTAGCAAGGTTGAAATTCTGTCAAGAACTGGAAAGACACCTGAAATCGTCAACTGAAATCCGTTTCATTCTTAGGATTGGCGGGTTACTACAAGAAGGATTATCGAGAAATTCTCCAGATCCCAATCCCCTTACTCTGTTGACCCAAAAGAAATAAGTGTCTTATGTGTGGGCGATAAAGCAAGATGAAGTTTTCAATTCTAAAAGGAGAAAATATTAATGCTCCCGTGTTGCACTAATCACCCACGAGAAGTGACCCGATGACTTTAATGGGTCTATTTGTGATGCATCAAACCAGGTTTTTGGGAGCGAGCGATGCCGAGGCAAAGTTGATGCATATGCGTCAAGACAGTTTAAGAAGCGATGAGAAAAATTATACCACCCATGATCTGGAATGTGGTTCGGTGGTGTTCGCTCGTTAAATCTTGAGACATTATCTTTAAGTGGACGAAGAATTGTTATCTACGACTGACCACAAGAGTCTCCATTACATATGTTGACCAAGAAAGATTTTAATAGCGCAAAGCGTAGATCAAATCTACTCAATGACTACGAGTTGTGTGAGATCAAAAATACCAACCCGATGTAAAGCAACGTGGTGGCAGATGCCCTTGAGCCGAAAAAAAGACTATAAGCCAAGACGAGTACTGCTATGAGAATACTATTCCATAATCTGGACATAAGACTAGAATTTGGAAGCGAAGAGTGAAGCTTCCAAGATCTCAAAGCCCAATGAATGGCTAAGAGGATTAGAAAGACACTTTATGCCAACGAGATAAATGGTGAATTTACTTCTTTGATCGTATCTGAGATACCATTATTTTGGTGGTAAGTGAAATTGATCAAATGGATTAAGCTCATACATCTAGATATTCAAAACTCCTTGTGCGATAATATTTACTAATTATTTGATGAAGACTGTATTGGTGGCCTTGGTAAAAGAGAAGACATTGCTGAGTATGTTAGCAGATATCTTACGTGTTCTAAGTTTAAAGCCGAACATTAGAAACCCTCAGGAATTCTTTAGCAACGAGAAATTCCTGAGTGGAAATGGGAAAAAATAACAATGGACTTTGTCACAAAGTTGCCTAAAAGTTGCAGTGGGCATGATACGATTTGGGGTCTTGTGGATAGATTGACCAAGTCGGCTCACTTCTTACCTATTCGTGAAGACTACAAGACAGAGAAATTAGCAAAGTTATCTAGAGAGCTACCGTACGCCTTTGATTTATCGGTCCCAAAAATATTTTTCTTGTTTAAAATACATTAAAAAAAATAAAAAAAATTCAAAAATACTCTTCTTAATCTCATTTGTTTAATTCTAATGTCGTCATACAACCAACGTGGTTGTTTCAAGTGTTGAGGTCCGTTTGGCAGTTTATTTTGTCGATAGTGTACTTGTGTGCAGTGTAGAGGAAATTATATGGATGAAGTTTGTTCTATATGCTGTGTTAAAGCTGGAAATTCATTCGTCAATGATCCAAATCCGAATTCTTTCAATAATTCTCCAAACTTTTTCAACCACCCTCCACAACCCCAGATGTATTCTTGTGAGTTATGTGGAAACGATGCTCATTATGGTTATGATTGTCTACCACAAGTCCCGCTTGTCTATGAGCCAGAACCGTGTTACAATCAAAACTTTGACAATAATTTTCCATAAACTTCACCAAGTTTTTCACAACAATATCTTTGTTGTACTCGCAGTGGGGGTCCTCATGAGACTTTTCAATGTCAACAATTGATATTCTATGAGCCGGAACCTTGCTACAACCAAAACTTTGATGATATTTTTCCACAAAATTCACCTAATTTTCAACAACAAATTCTTTGTTGTGAAAATTGCAGGGGTCCTCATGAGAGTTATCAGTGTCAATCGATGAATCAAAATTATTATGATCCTAATCTTTGCTATAATTTTAATTCTTCTGGGTTTGACCAATATCAACCCCCGCAATATTCCGTCACTCATCAAACTCCTATGGCAGAATTGCTTCTTGAAGAGAAACTTTCTCAAGCTTTGCAAGCTCTTTGTGAAAAGTTAAATAAAAACGTTCAAGAAAAGCAGGAAGAAAAGAATGTTGCAGAAGAGCAGGCAACTAAAGTTAGTTCTTAATATGGGAAGCCTCCTATTTTCTATAACGACGATGATGAGGAAATTTCTATTCCTTTGAGAGATCTTATTTCTGAACTTCCTGTAACATTCCGTATTTTCAGGTCATTTACGATGTCATCTATTTTACTAATTATTTTTTTTCGTACGCGTTTACTTTTAATTCTTATTATATAGTAAAATCGCGTAAACTAAAAATCAACAATTAACGTAAACGGACACCAAACGAATTAAAGTTTTCATCAAGCAAGCAATATATTATTTTTACGAAGGTAATAATAAACTTTTTATATTTTATTTTTATTGGTTGCGTAAAACGTTTACGTTTCGCAATAAAATACATTTAGGCATACCCGGAACCACCATAATTAATTTACGCTTCAACAAATGCTTATTTTTATTTTCAATGATCAAAGTTTATAAAACTTTTACCCCACTTATCAAATGGGACGCCTCATATATACAAGAAATAAGCAAGACCTATTCAATTTACAAGTATACTTTCTAAATTAAATCTACAACTTACACTTTACATTATAACATTATACTTTCATTTTTTTTTCAAGTATAATACTTTCTTTTAGCTAGCTAGATATTTCCTCCATAATTTCATGGGATGATTCACACTTTAGGGAACATAAGGACTTATAAACCATACCTAAGGTCATGTACATCTCTACACATTAAATCAAGCCATACTTCCCATACTTCCCATACTTTTGACCATACTTTCCCTAGAAATCCTCATCTTGTCTTTGACTAGTCATTAGAGTATATAAGGCCTTTACTAGTGAAATACACACACACTTCTCACTTTCAAGGTGTAAAACACACAAAATCTCTCTTCCCCCTCCTCTCTAGCTCACGGCAACCACAAGACCAACACTAAATCCATACCAAATTTTATTTAACACATTTACATACATTCCTACAACATATCTAAGATGTCCTAAGAAGATTATGAAGCTAGTTTAAGGTCGTTTACAAGTGTTAAGAAAGAAAAATGGAAGATTAGGGTTTAGGGTTTCAAGATCTTGCAAGCTTGGGTTTATAATCTAAACAAGGGTTTAGATTATGTTGGTTATCATCATTCATCACCATAAGGTTACCTAAAACCCTTATGAAATTTACGAATAATGATTTTTATGTGTTTTATTATGTTCTATTTAGCATATCACCATTTAGATATGTTTGACATGTAAAAATGGTATATTCTTGTAAAACATGATTTCATGAACTTATACTCAGTTATATGGATGTAAAAATATGGATCTTGACTCTAATTATATGTAAGACAAGTATATAAATAAGTTTGTTGAAAACTTGTGGTATTTTATTAAGTTGAAAAATATATAAAACAAGTTTATATATATGAGTACCTAATTATTATTAAGGGGCTGTTTTGGTTTGAAATCCAAAGCATGGATTTTATGTTTTATAAAAATTAGTACGTCTCATGACGATTCTAAAATGATAAGAACCTCGAAAAACCGATTTATAACGAAAAAGATACGACGATTTCAAGTTTACGTTAAATATATACTTTAAAAACAATTTTTATAAAAATTACTATTCACCACAGAAAACTTATTTTAAATACATCATAAATCGATAAAACTTTTAAATACGAAGACATGCTCGAAAGAATCGCTAAAAACGGAGTTAAAACGAATAAGATACGATATTTACGAGATTTACGATAACTAAATTTATAAAAATAAATTATATAACTGTTAGAACAGTAAAATCACTATTCATACGAAAAAACCTCAAATTTTGAAAATTTATAATTTTTATAACTCGTCTTAATACGAATGCTTGACAAAAGAAACGAAAGAAACAGACTTAAAACGAGAAAGTTACCCCAATTTACTAAAGTCTAACTATAAACGTTTTTACTTTATAAATATGATTTCACTAAAACGATTAGATGGTGATGTAGCTATATAGAATTATATGTGGTATTAGTTAATCAAAGTACTATATTACTAGGGAGTTTCATAATGAGGCCTCTTCGAGGTGGCGTATCGACGAGTTGTTGGATTTACGATTTAAAGTGTCCTAGCTCCTCATACGTCACTACATGACCTCTTAATTATGATAGCCCGAACGATAGTATGATGAGCTATACGACCTATAAATAATCAAAATGTTTAGTACTTATACGACCTATATTGGATTAGGTTGCCTTCGGATTCCTTCGTGACGCATTTTTCTATTATGAATACTTGTTGATTACCATTCACTCGAGGTGAGTTCATAGCCCCCTTTTTACTACGTGATTGTTTTACAAAATCTACGGGGTGAATTACATTGCTTGTTTTACTATTGGACACAAGTGTTTTTCAAAGTGTTTACAAAGTGTATGCTATCCAGATTACTGCCTGAATATTATTGCTAAGTTACCTTATTGCCGTGAAGTCCCTATTTATCATGAACCGTTAATTGCTATTGTAGTAAGCGCGAGTGTTGTGGATAGATCTATCAGGACTGACAATCCCCACCTTTCCTTGGGTCACTAGTTTGATCAAGGTGCATTTAACATTGAGAGGTGTTAGGTTGTTGGCAAGCATCCTATATTCTGATTGGGGCACAAATCTAGTTAAGGCTTCGAGGTCATGAGCTTAGTGCAATAATAAACGTTTTGGACTACTGAATGTGTTTCAGAGTCTACTATTACTTCGATCTTGTGGTCCACCCTTTTTACCGATAAACCTATGATTTCACTCAACCTTTGTGTTGACTTTTAGCATGTAATTTCAGGTCCTAGGGTATGAAGATCGGAGGGGAGCCGTGGCGGATATCAATGAAGACGGATTTTGTGTTTATCTATATTCAATGCAACTTTTATTATCTTTAAAAACTTAAGTCATCTTTTGGTATTATGAAGCTTTTGTTTAATTAAATATGTACTTGAAAAGTTTTAAAGTACTTTTAAAACATATGGTTACCTAATGTATAAACTTTCTGATAATTTTTGCTATGCCATCGTAATGAAATCTTGTCTAAACAGTTCATTATGGTCAATTTCCTAATATCTTTGAATTGTTGTACTTTGACGTAGCACCCAATTGTTACCATTCCGCTGCTACCTGATTTTGGAGGTGTTTATAGATGGTTACCAGAGCCAAGGGTTTATAGGGAACTGGGATCATTTTCAAAACCAAGTCTTTAAACCACACAGTTTTTAAAGGTTTCTTTTATTTCATTTTTAAATACAGAAACCTTCATCGCTATCCGATGAATCCACGTGCTCGTATTCCCTGATCCTTACTTACTTTTTATCCGATTATCTTTATTGCATATATATAATCTTAGATATATAAACTGTTTAAATTCGACTCTTACGTCTAAACTTTTGATAGATCAATATCTATTTCTATCGATCAGTTATATAAGCATCGACTATCCTGTTAATTTATGATTATTTATATCATTCACCATGTATATTACTCATGAGCCATGACCTGCATACCTTTTTACAAATCCAACGAATTATGTCTTGTGTTGCCAAATCATGCCGCCCTGGAATTTAAGAAGAAGTTTTTTGTATCCTCTGCAGTTACACATTATTATTGATTTGCCCCAGCCATCTTAAATACTAGTTTAATGACTCGAATTAGCAAACAGAAAAGTTGTTAGTACTAATACCATTTTACGTAGTTGCACCTTAGTCTTGTGTAATCACGTGTTCAAAATAGACTTGTTGCCAACCCGGCTAGGTTGTTTTGATGTTATCATTGGAATGGATTTGTTGGCATACCATAGATCTCGCATCGATTGTATGAGAAGATATTCGTAATCCTCTTTCGAATGCAAGAATCTTGAAGTTCAAGGCGAGAGGCCGAAAAGGATCCTTGGATCACTTGCATGTATCAAGCTGATGAGAAAAAACTTGATGACATACTTGTTGCCGAAAGACTTCCCTGAGTATTTCCCGATGATCTGTTAGGTTTTACCTCTTTGAGCGAGAGATAAATTTCGCATTGATCAAAATCCAGGCGCATCGCCATTTGTTAGATCTCCCAAACCGGTTAGACCCCTTCAGGTAAAAAAAAATGTTAAAATTGTCAAACCACTTAAAGAACTTCAAGAGAATGGTTTTATTCGACCAAGTCACTCACCATGGGGAGCACCCCTTCTCTTTGTCAAGAAGAAAGACGGTCCGATGAGAATGTGTATTGACTACAGGAACAAACAAGTATGACTAAAAAGAACCCAGTTACCCCTCTCCTAGAATTGATGACTTGTCTACCAATTACAAAGGTGCTTGTTGTTTCTCCAAGATCGATCTTTGTATGGGATATCACCAGTTTAAGAGTTCGAGAAGAGAGATATACCGAAACCGCATTTATAACACGTATGGACACTTTAGTACACAATCATCATTTGGACAGACAAACGCGCCAACAAAATTTATGGACTACTGAACGCGTCTGCAAGCGTATTAGACAAATTCGTAATTGTGTTCATTGACGACATCTTAATCTACTCAAAGTCAGAAGAAGAGCATGAAGTCCACCTAAAAACGATTTTAGACTTACTCAAGAAGGAGAAGTTGTACGCCAAATTTTCAAAGTGCGAATTTTGGTTACAATACTAAAGTACCTAGGACATGTTGTGTCAACGGATGGTATCTAAGTGGGATCCTAACATGGTGAGTCTGCAAAGAACTGGAAGACTCTTGAATCGCCAACTGAAATCCGTTCATTTTAGGATTGGCGGTTCCTATGCATAGATTTATTTAGAATTCTTCCAAGAACGCCAGCCCCTCACCCTGTTGACTCAAAAGAATAAGGCTTATGTGTGGGGCGATAAGCAAGATGAAGCTTTCCAAATTCTGAAGGAGAAACTATGCAATGCTCCAGTGTTAGCACTCCCCGATGGACCAGACGACTTTATGGTCTATTGTGATGCATCGAAACAAGATTTTTGGTGCGTGCTGATGCAGCGGGGCAAAGTGATAGCATATGCGTCAAGACAGTTGAAGAAGCATGAGAAAAATTATACCACCCATGACCTGGAATTGGGTGCGGTGGTGTTCGCTCTCTTAAAATCAGGAGACATTATCTTTACGGGACGGAAAAGTGTTATCTACACTGACCCACAAGTCCCCATACATATTTGACAGAAAGATTTAAATATGTGCCAAAGGCGGTGGATCGAGCTACTCAGTGACTACGAGTGTGAGATCAAATACCACCCCAGCAAGGCGAACGTGGTGGCAGATGCCTTGAGCAGAAAAGAAAGACTCAAGCCAAGACGAGTACGTGCTATGAGTATTACTATTCATTCTGGACTAATAACTAAGAATTTAGAACGCAAGCGATAGCTTTCCAAGATACTCAAAGCCCCAACTGAATGGCTAAGAGGATTAGAAAGACACTTTAAGCAACGAGATGATGGTGAAATTTACTTCTTTGATCGTATCTTGATTCCATCAGTTGGTGGTGTAAGGAAATTGATCATGGATGAAGCTCATACATCTAGATATTCAGTACATCCGGGTGCAGATAAGATGTAGTTTTTTCTATGATCTGGGGTAAGACTTGTATTGTGGCCGGAAGAAGAGAGACATTGCTGAGTAATTAGCTATGTCTTACGTGTTCTAAGATTAAAGCCGAACATAAAAACCCTCAGGATTTCTTCAGCAACCAGTAAATTCCTAAGTTGGAAAATGGAAAAGATTAACAATGGACTTGTCACAAAAGTTGCCTAAATGTAAGCAAGTGGCATGATACCATTTGGGTTCGTGTGGATAGATTGACCAAGTCGGCTCACTTCTTACCTATTCGTGAAGACTACAAGACGGAGAGATTAGCAAAGATTCATACCAACGAGATTGTAATGAGACATGGTGTGCCGGTGTCAATCATTTCAGACCACGATGGTTGATTCACGTCACACTTATGGCAAGCTTTTCAGAAAGAGTTGGGTACGAGACTAGACATGAGTACGGCTTACCACCCTCAAACCGACTGTCAGAAGTGACCGTACTATTCAGACGCTGTAGGATAATGCCTTCGTGCATGTGTTATGGATTTTGGTGTCAGTTGGGATATCATCTTTCATTGATTGAGAGTTTTCCTATAATAACAGTTACCACACAAGCATTAAGTGCGCACCATTCGAGGCTCTGTATGGGCAGAAATATAGATCCCCTATGATATGGACTGAAAGTATGGAGAAAGTCTGCTATTGGACCAAAACTATGCAAGAAAACGAAAGTGAAAAGATTGTTCAAATAAGGAAAGATAAAGTACGGCTAGGATAGCCAGAAAAGCTATTCCCCCTAGCTGATAATGAGGCGTAAACCTCTTGAATTCAAGTTGGGAGATCGAGTTGTTACTAAAGGTATCTCCAATGGAAAGGGAGTAGTACGATTTGGGAAGAGGAAAGCTAGCACTACGATATTAGACCATTAGAAATCTGGAGCGTGATGACCATTGGCCTTATCGGCTGAAGTTACCCCAGGAGCTAAGTTGTGTCCACGACACGTTTCATGTGTCTAATCTCAAGAAATGTTTGGCTGAGTCAGATGTTCAAGTGCCTTTGGATGAGATCGAGATTGATGAAAATCTACGTTTTTGTTGTAGGAAACCTATTGTAATCGTTGGAACGAGATGTGGAAAAAGCTAAGTCGAAGAAGGAAATACATATTAGTGTCAAAGTTCGTTGGAACTCTCGGCAAGGAGCTGAGTATACCTGGGAACATGAAGACCAATTCCGGATGAAATATCCGCATCTTTTCTTCGAACCCGTACTTTCCTCAAGTGCCGCAACTTGAGCCTTGAGGACAAGGCTCTTCTAACCGGAGGATACTGTAATATTCCGTATTTTCAGGTCATTTACGACGTCATCTATTTTACTATTTTTTTTTTCGTACGCGTTTAATTTTAGTTCTTATTATATAGTAAAACCGCGTAAACTAAAAATCAACAATTAACGTAAACGGACACCAAACGAATTAAAGTTTTCGTCAAGCAAGCAATATATTATTTTTACAAAGGTAATAATAAACTTTTTATATTTTAATTTTATTGGTTGCGTAAAACGTTTACGTTTCGCAATAAAATACATTTAGGCATACCCGGAACCACCATAATTAATTTACGCTTCAACAAATGCTTATTTTTATTTTCAATGATCAAAGTTTATAAAACTTTTACCCCACTTATCAAATGGGACGCCTCATATATACAAGAAATAAGCAAGACCTATTCAATTTACAAGTATACTTTCTAAATTAAATCTACAACTTACACTTTACATTATAACATTATACTTTTCATTTTTTTCAAGTGATAAAAAATTTTCTTTTAGCTCGCTAGATATTTCCTCCATAATTTCATGAGATGATTCTCACTTTAGGGAACATAAGGACTTATAAACCATACCTAAAGTCATGTACATCTCTACACATTAAATCAAGCCATACTTCCCATACTTTTGACCATACTTTCCCTAGAAATCCTCTTCTTGTCTTTGACTAGTCATTATAGTATATAAGGCCTTTACTAGTGAAATACACACACACTTCTCATTTTCAAGGTGTAAAACACACAAAATATCTCTTCCCCTCCTCTCTAGCTCACGGTAACCACAAGACCAACACAAAATCCATACCAAATTTTATTTAACACATTTACATACATTCTTTGCTTCACAAATTTGTTTTACCAGATCCTTAGCAAATCATAGTTTTTAATTTAGTCATGTTTTTTTTTTGCAACAAATCTTTATTTAACAATTCTCTTTTAAGTCTCTATATGGATATTAGATCATATTAGTTGTGACTAAAGAGGTGATTAGTAGGTTTAATCAACGGAGTTGTTAAATGGGTTTGAAGCTTATGAAGCCGGTCTCATCTCGCCATCTTTACATTTTATTCTCATTTGGGAGATTATGGTGTTATAGATCGGGATTTGGATTAGTTTGGTTTTATTTCGCGCTATGGAGTATGTGTTCTTCGGGTCAAGCCGAGCTAATACCGGGTTTCATCTTTTTCTTATCTCTTTTATTTATTTATTCTATGCTTATCGCCATTTTTAGCTTAGTCATCATTATTGTTGCTTTAGTTGTTATCCGTAGCGTAGTTATGTCTATTATTGTTAGATTAGTTTCCATGTTTAGCGAGTAGATTTTTAGTATGCTTGTTAAGTGACCGTGGATAGTGAGTTAAGTGTGGATTAAAAAGTAAATTATTGATTAATAATTTTTGGATTATTTAGATTTCTTATTAGAATATTTCGAAAGGCAAAAGCCGGAGAAATATTCAAACATCAAATCTAGTAATTAATACTTTTATAAGATATCAACGTCGTGAGAAAATAATATTTTTACTGATGTTAATTCGTCATCATTTAAAGTAATTTGTACCAAAATAAAGGCTTGTTTTCAATATAAACCAACGTTGTGAGAAAACGGTTTTTAAATGGGTACTAATTCTTTATTATCTACTTCTTTCACACTTAATGATCTTTTCGCCTCACTTGGCAAGCATATCCTCTTTTAGTTATTTCGTAGTATTATTATAGCTTATTATTATATAATTAGTCTAATTCAAAATCAATATCTAAAAGATAATCAAGCATCAAACGATAAACATTAACGTAATTTTCAAATTTAATTCTCGTTGGATACGACTCCGGGAGATTTAATTTTTACTTGTTCTCAAGTGATTTTTACATCTAACGGGATACTTAATATTATATACATACGGCTAGTACGTATTTATACGGATATCAAAATGGCGCCGCTGCCGGGGAGGGTTGTAAGATTTTCACGTTATGTTTCGAAGTTGATGTCTTGAAGATCCATTCTTCGGAAAGTTTATTTTCGTACTTATTAAAAAAATATATATAAATTCAAAAATATTTTTTATTTTATTTTTCTTTTATAAAAATATTAAAAATATCAAAAAAAATATATATTTTTTATTAGTCTTATCTCTATAAAAATTCTAAAAAAAATATTCTCCTTTATCCTCTTATTTCATTTAATTCTTATCTTCTTATCATCCTATTTGTTGAATTCTAATGTCGTCATTCGAACAACAAAGTTGTTTCAGGTGTGGATATTATAATAGAGGGGTACCTTGTTTAGGATGTAATTCGGAAAATTCATTCACTTATGAACCAACTCCATATTCTTACAATGATTCTTCAAAAAATTTCGACTACCCTCCACAACCCTAGTACGAGATGTATTCTTGTGAGTTATATGGGAACGATGCTCATTATGGTTATGGTTGTCCGCCTTAAGTTCCGTTTATCTCTAATCCGGACCCGTGTTACAATCAAGACTTTGATAATTTTCCACAAACTTCACCTAATTTTGAACAACAATATCTTTGTTGTGAAAACTGCGAGGGTCCTCGTGAGATTTTCAGTGTCAACCGTTGACCTAAAATTTCTATGAACCTAATCATTGCTATAATTCTAATTCTTTCAGTTTTGACTAATTCCAACCCTCGCAGTTTCCCGTCATTCATCAACCTCCTCAAGCAACGAGTACAGAAATGTTGCAAGCTAGAGAAAACCTAATGAACGTTATACAAGCCTTTCTAAAGTAGTATGATCTTATACCTCCTAAATAAAAGTGCATGGCTTTAGCGCTAGCTGAGGAGAGATTTCTTAAACTTAAGCAAATTTTGGAAGAAGGGCTAAATCAACCGGAGAAAATACAAGAATTGATGCTTAAACTTCTTAATGATTTGAATTTTTTTAATGGAATTCAACTTAAAAAAGAAAAGCAGGCAGCTAAAATTTGTACTCCATATTGGAAGTGTCCTATTTTTTATGACGGCGATGACGATGACGAGGAAAGTTCTATTCCTTTAAAAGATATTATTTCTGAACTTCCTCTGTAAATTGCAATCACACCCGACTTTCCGATTACGGACTCTCTCATAATGGAGGATGAGCATCTTGACACTATTTCGGAAACAGAATCGGATGAAGAAAATGAGTCTAGTGTTGAGGACCTTAACCTAACCCCAAGTGAGTCCGAGGATTTATCCGATATTGAAAGTGAGTGTGATATGCCCGTTTGTGATTATTTTATGACTTTTTCTAATCCTCTCTTTGATTTTAACGACGATTTTACCTCTAGTGATGACGAGTCACTTTCTAATGAGGACGTTCCGGAAGAAAATTTCAAAATTTATTCGAACCCTCTTTTTTATTAAGAAATCATTTCTACTAAGATAGATCCGCATCACTTTAAAGCAAAAATTGATCTTATAGAATCTTTGCTTAATCGAGATACTTAGATAGTTTCTTCTTCTAAGTTTGATTCTCTTCTCGAGGTGTTCTTCGGTGAACTCGCTCATATCGATTTGATTTCTCCAAAAATTGATGAAGCCGACTTTGATCCAGAGGAAGAAATTCGTCTTGTTGAGAAATTATTGTATGATAATTCATCTCCTCGACCTCCGGAAGAACTTAATTCTGAAAATTCTAATGCTATAATCGAATCTTTCTCTCCATCTCCTATCCCTGTTGAGGATAGTGACTCTCTTATGGAGGAGATTGATATTTTTCTTGCTCCGGATGACTGGATACCACCGAGTATTGAGAATGATGACTATGACTAGGAAGGGGATATTCTTTTTCTTAAAGAATTGCTTAGCAATGATTCCCTTTCCCTTCCTGAAAACGAGTCATTTCATTTTGATCGTTATTATGGTCCATCATCTCCTCTTCCTCCTGCGAAACCACCGGATGATGATGGAATTCACTTTGATATTGATCCCGATACGGAAATTTTGACTGCTAAAGTGGTGAATGATATTTTTGAACATTGTGTTCTTATGCCTAGTATTTTACCCACCCATCCCACCCGTTGTCCAGTGATTGACACTTTGCTTCCATTTTCATCCGAAAATGAGAACAAAGTTTTCAATTCTGGTATTCTTGCTTCTAATGAGGAGAAATCTCCTCATCTCTTATCTCATCGGGGCTTTAAAGCTTTCCAGATCATTTTTGATTTTTTTGAAAGCCCGATGATGATTTATGGAGGGGGCAGTCCTATCTTGGATGTTTTATTTCTTCATTTCTATCCTCCTTGACCAGCTCAAGTATGGGGGATCGAGTCAAGCTTAGTGACTCATTAATAAACAAGCGCTTCGTGGGTGGCAACCCATGCTTATCCTAATCGTAGTATTATTAAATAAGTGTGTTGTGAGGAGGCTCGCCTCTTCCTTTCTGTTGTTTTGTGGTTTGTGTTGTTTTTCCAGGATTGCCTCAGATTTTGAAGACTCTCGTGCTCGTGGTTTTGTTTGTCGTTCACTCGAGCTTCAATCCTTAGCATGATTATGGGAATCTGATATCCAAAATCTTATCGACTAATGTTTATCTATTAGCTTACTTAATAAACGGCTTTAGATTTACGTAGAGGCCCTTCTTAAAACATTGAGAACAATGTTCAGTTCTAGTATTGGGGGATCTATTGATTTGATTATGCCTGCAGTCGTTGTTTTCACGTAATCCCGTTTTTACCACCAAAATACCAAAAAAATGAAAATTTTTAAAAATTTTCAAAAATAAAATAAGGGTTTTGTCACAATGTTTGACCTTCCTGCTGGGTAGAATAAGAATAAATTTTGACTCGATCGAGCGTGTTGAGCTCTTAGCTTTGTCCCTTAACCGTTATAAACTTGACTAAGCTAGTTTATTTGACTAAGCATTCGCGGATCTTTTTATTAAAGATTTTAAATTTGCGTAGAACGAAAAATGATAGAGTTAATTATGAGTTAGATGCTAAACAAAGATTAGTTAGAAATCTTAAGAGCTCATTAGTGTAATTTGTGGCTTTTCCTCCTCGAAGCTTCTAACCGGACTAATAATGCGTGCTCTTTTTGGAAATTAGACAAGTTAGTGTTTTTATCGCTTAAAAGTCCTTTTTAAATCAACATTTTTAGACTTTTTAGTCTTAGTTCAAATTTATACTTAAATTTTCTAAAAAGAAATTTTCTCTATATCGTGATAATATAAAGTGTTAAAAAAATAAATAAATAAATAAATAAAAAATATATATATATGAGGTAATAATAAAAACTGTGGGCTGATAAAAGTTCACTGCCTCTTGCCGGCTCACAACCGATGTGGCAGTCTTCAAAAGAAGGCTCATAGTAAGAATAATAATCCGAGACTGATAAAAGTTTGTTGCATCTTTCCGGCTCACAACCGATGTTGTAGCCTTCAAAAAGGTCAAGGATTTCCAAAGCCAAAATAAGACAATTGGATCATGGTCGGCTCGCATACCGATGTGACAGTTCGTTTAAAGGGTGGAGGTTATAAGTATAATTATATTAATGTTAAATGTAATATATCTGATTTAATAAATATAGGGAAAATCTATTTTTCTTAAATTTAAATATGTTTTTAAACTAAGACTATTTCGTTTTAAGTTGTGTTTTTTCTAAATAAATTGTTTATTTAACGGGAAGCCTAAGAGTTTTTGAAACCGAAGATCCGTGAGTTCCGATACTATTCGCTGTGGGGTGTCAAAAGCCTGGTCACCTAAGCCGATCTCAGCTGGGATGTGTGATTGTAGCAATTTCACGTATATATAATATATCAAAGTATTTATAGAAATTTACAAATAATCCTTGAGGACAAAGATTAAATGCAATTTAAACACAAAAATATATAATATAATACGTTTAACCGGTAAGTGATTACCGGGTCGTATCCCAAAGAAATGTGAATTGATACCCTCGATTCAGTTTGGACAATGTTATGAATGATTTTCAACTTTTTGATTGATTTTCTATGACTAAAAACAATTAAAATAATTAAATGCAAGTAAAATAACTAAACACGCAGACGAAAAACGGAAATGACAAAATAAACCCTAATTAGCACTGTTGGAAACACGAAAAGTGTCGGTCACTTCCAAAGTTGTAACAAGTCTTAGCTCGTAGTTAGTATAAGGATTAGATTAGTAATCTAGTCCGGCCCAAGGCCCATGGGTGGCCCAACTCCAGCCCATGGCCGGCCATTGTAACTATTTATAGACCCTCTCCTAGTCTTGGAGAGGGTTGGTTGTTCCATTTTCCACACATTCATTTTATACATTCATCCATTATTCCATCCAAGTTTCTCTCTAACATCCAACCCACATCTCACTCTTGTTCTTGCTTGATCTTAAGATTACTAGTATTCTACAATTGGTATCAAGAGCCATGGAGTGGTGTGTTTAGATTTTTGTGTTTGATTTGTGTTCAAAACCTTTACAAAGAGCAAATTAGTGATTAAAATTTTTTGGCTTAAAAACCTTAAAGTTTTCATTTTTATTGTTCCTATAGGGTTAGTAATACTAGTTGTACAAGAATTTTTGAAAAGACCCAAGGGCGCAGCGGTAGTGTGTGGTGTGTGTAGTGTTATAAAGGGTTGAGGTGTTGAGGTCGGGGGTTCGAGCCTTGCTCACCCCCGATTTCCACTTCCCTTTTTTTTTAAACTTAAAGAACAAAAGTTGTTAAGCACTTAAAAATAAGCATTTTTCATAAAAGAAACTTTTTGTGAAAAGCACTAAATAAGCTGTTAAACAGCTTATAATACGACAGAAAGTACTTAGCTACCTTTTTTTGGTTTTTCTTAAACTAAATAAGCTAGAAACCTTATAAGCTAAAATTTAAGACTAAATAAGCTAGAATAAGCTAAACCTAAGCTAATGAGCTAAATAGAAACTAAAAATAAGCTACTAAATAAGCTAGAAAACTAACTAAGCCTAATCTTAAAATCAATTCCCAAACAGTCCTTAAGGACACTTTGAGCTTAAAAATAAGCTAGCAAATAAGCACCTTAGTAACTGCAACTTGACTTTTCTAAAAGAATAGCTTGAATGCTATAGGAAAATGCTTTTTAAAAGAGTTAAAAACAAAAAGAGCTTATTAAAAGGAGCTTGTGAAATAGGCTGTTTACAGAAATAAAGCTTTTGAGAGTTAAAAAGCTAAATTTCACTTATTTGCTTGCACACAATTCAATTTAAGACCATTTTCATTAATTCCAACTGTTTTGAAAAGCTTATGATATATAGAAGCTAATTTTAATAAGCTACCTTAACTGAAAACACTTTAAGACCTCTAAATCTATTGATTAAATCAGCAAACTCAGGAAAAAGTACTTAAAAATCAAAAACCAATTAAGCTAAAATGCTCAATAAGCTATGACAGAATTTGAGCTTTTGAAAACTTAACTACCAACTTATAAGCTATAAATCTAATGCATAAAATCTAATCCTATAAGCTAAAAATCTAGATTTAAAAACTATGTTCTAACATCTACTGTTTTTGGTTTTTTAAAATTTTTGATGAACTTTAAAAGCAAATGCACCCTAGTAAATAAGCTAGAAATCTAAAAACAAGTTTTAATCTAACTAATCCTTTATGTTAACTAAAGCTCTACTGAGTTTTGAAAACTAAAAACTATTCAAGCTACCTAAAATCCTAATCCAAATGGACTACAGTCCTTGACAGCAGTTCTAACTACTGATGCACTTGGTGAAATGGCAAATCCAATATGCAGGAAACCTTAAAGGTCAATCCTACACATACACATATAATTCGCCAATTGAGTTTTGTATAAACAACAAAATAAAATACATTCCACAGCTTAAGAAAGCTTGGATCCAAAAAAACTCTTTACTAACTAAACTTAGAAATTTCCCCTCGTGCTAAGACTAAGAAATTAAGCCTCAAAATGTGTTTAAGCTCAAACTAATCCTACAAACCTTTTCAAAACTTATTTAATAATGAAATCAAAGCTGTCCAAAGTATAAATACCAATTCACATTGACTTCTTGAGGTCAAACTGCACTAAACCAAACACTCCTTTAACATTGACAGATTTCATTTAAGCTTGAAATTTTAAATTTTAGTTAATAAAACCTTAATACCAGATAGAAATTAGCTTATGACTAACCTAATGAGCTTATATTAATAAGCTAAAAAGCAAGAAACACAGATCTAAAGAACCAACTAATATTTTTTTTGGTTTTTATGAATTTAAAACAAAAGAGGAAAAACTAAAATCTAAGCTACATAGACTAAAAACAGATTATCAAATGAAACTAATAAGCACATAAGATGACATTAAGCACAAATAAGCAAGCTAATAGGCAGATTAAGCAATTAATAAGCAAATAAGCAACACTACACTAAGTATTTAAAAACAAGATTTGAAATGAAGACTTACCACAATAAGCTATAGCTTAAACAAAAAGCTTAAAAGGCTCAAAGAGCTTGTCTACTAGCCCTGGCTTATTTAAAATAAGCCAGTAAAAGTCCATGGAAGCTCATCCTTTGCTAGCTTCCCTTCCATAAGCTCAAAATTCAATAAGCAAAGGTACTTATCTTATTTTACTGATTTGAATAGATTAAATGAACAATTGAGCTCAATCACAAGCTTAGAGACTTGTGAGAGCTTAAGATGAGCTTATGACAAGCTTATGAAACAGTACCAAAAGCATTTGAGATATTTAAAGAACTTATAAGTGGAAACAATTTATGAAAACTAAACTGAGGATTTTATTAATACTTAAAAACAGATTACAAAACTAGATAAAAGGAAATTACAAGAGCTTTTGAAAATAAAACATTACATTTAGACTAAAAATACAAAAGAGCTTTTTAACTAAAAGTTGCAGAAAAAGAAGATATCTCTGAGTGAGTGAGGAGCTCGAATTTATAGCCACCAGGGAAGCTTCTAGGTCTAAATTCAGTTACACCTCCTCTCAATCTTGTCCGTACATTTCTTCAATGATTGGAGAATCATTCTTGGCCGTTAGATCACTTGATAGCTCACACGGATTGCCAGCGTGGCAATCCGTGATTGTGACAGGTTTGTGCTTCTTCTGAGAGTGATTCTAGAGTAAATAACTTCATTCCTTGTGCTTTCTTCACTATCCACGTGGCATTCTTTGTTGGGTATTGGCCAATGAGAGGCTTAAGTGACGTTTTAACCCTGCCATGTTGTACTTTGCTACTTGAATTGTCCTTCTTAACCTTTAATTAGCAATTGCCCTTTGATTTGAGGAAGGGGTAAACTAGGAAATACGATGAACAGTAACAAGGCTTTACCCGCCATTTTTAACTGAAAGGGTGCGTTTGATTATTTTGACCCGGGCTTTGACTTGGGAATTATAAAAGGGAAATGGGCCTTGGGTTGGGAAATGGTTAGGCCGGTTATGGTTTTAATAGTTAACGGGTGTTAACTATAAAGGGTTTTAGCCCATTTAAAGTTAGGGACCATTTTTGTAATTTTAGACTTACTGAGGGACTGATTTGGGAATATTTGGAGTTTTTGTCTTTTTGTGGTTTGACTTAAGTTGACCAAAGGTTGACTTGAGTTGACCATTCTTGACTTTGATAGCATTCTCCTGGCTCTTTGCATGCTCTTCCGTTCCCGTGTTCGTTTTTGCCCGGTTTTAACTGTTTTCTTGTGATTTTTACAATATCCGCACCTATACAATCACAGAGACAAAACAAGCAATATTCAAGCATTTAAAGCACAATTTTGTCTTTTTAGGGCTATTTTTGATATAAAATGGATATGTGTTTTCACACATATCACAGCACTTCAAGAAATGAAGAAATTCATAGAAATACTGCCTAAGCCACAAGACATAGAGATGCCAGTACATGGAGAGATTCTAATAATATATCTCACAGCCTCCACATAGAGCATAAGTGCCGCTTTGCTCGCAAAAAGGGAAGAAGAGCCGGTTCCTATTTACTTCATAAGTAGAGTTTTACAGGGGGCTGAGCTTAACTACTCAGGAATGTAAAAGCTCATACTAGCATTGGTGCATGCAGCAAGGAGGTTACGAAGGTACTTTTAGGCACATATGATAACAGTCCTGACCAATTCTCCCATAAAACAGACACTTACAAAACCCGAAAAATCAGGACGAGTGGCTAAATGGGCAATTGAATTAGGAGAGCATGACATTGTGTTCCAAGAAAGGGGTGATGAAACGCCTAAATATTTCCTGATCAAAGTTCCCTTTGAAGATAACAAAAATGAAACAAAAGAGAAAGCAGACACAAAGCCAGCGAAAACAACCTGCAAATGGAAACTATTTACCGATGAAGCTGTGAGTTCTAATGGTTCCGGAGCAGGACTAATGCTGATAGATCCCGAGGGAAAAGAATATACCTAGGCCTTACGCTTCGGATTCGAAACAATAAACAATGAAGCATAATACGAAGCACTATTGGCCAGGTTGCGAATATCACAAGAGATGGAAATTACAAGCTTGGCAATCTTTGTAGACTCCCAGTTATTGGTAAATCAAATAAAAGGTACCTACGCAGCCAAGCAACCAACGATCAGAGAGTACTTACAGAAGACCAAAGAGGCTATGAAGGGTTTTGACAACTACACGATCGAGCACATCCGAAGGAACCAAAATAAAAATGCTGACGTATTAAGCAAGTTGGCTTCGATGACCTTCGAACATCTTACTATGGAAGTGTTGGTCAAAGTCCTATCGAACCAGTCAATAGAAGAGAAAGAGATATTATAGGTCGAAACTAAAGAAGGAGAAATCTGAATGACTCCTATCCATGAGTACTTAGTGAGTGGTCTATTACCGGAGGACCCAAAAGAATTTAGGAAGATCAGGATCAAGTCACCTCAATACAAGTTGATTAGAGGAAACCTGTACTGAAAATCCTTCTACACCTCATGGCTTCGCTGTGTAGCTTCACCACAGACTGATGACATCGTAAAAGAGGTACCTAAAGGTTCCTGTGGTTTCAATGCAGAACCACGATCAATGGTGGTTAGAATCACGAAGTAAGGGTATTACTGGCCGTCAATGCACCGAGACGCTGCAAAGACACTTCAAGACTGCGAAAAATGCAAGGAGCAATCCGCGATAAAGAAAGTAGCAGAAAGCAACGCGATGACAACCGGAAGCGGATGGCCATTCATTCATTGGGGGAGTTAACATCCTGGGGCCTTTAATAACAACTCCCGGAGGTTTCAAATTCTTGGCAATAGCCATAGAACACTCCATGAAATGGGTAGAAGCAAAACCTCTGACCGTTATAAACGAAAGGCATGCAGAAAGATTTATATGGGAATACGTGGTGTGCATATTCGGAGTGCCACGAACAATCAGCTCGAAGGACGAGAAGCATTTTCGAGAAGGTATTTTCGCAGATCTTTGCAAAGGATTAAAAGTCACGCAATCCTTCTCTCCTATTACGGAGCATACGGAAATAATAAACCACATCAAAAAGCAATTGGCTCGAAGTCAACAAGGATGGGTTGGTACGATCTCTGGCTTAAGTAAATAGGATACATAGAACGCTGCTATATGACCCGAAAGAACCGTTCTAAAGAAATAGCCAAAGGAACACTATTTAAGCCAAATGGATATGTGTTTTCATCACAATATCAAAATTCCCCAAACTAACGATTGCTTGTTCCTAAATGCAATATTATAAATTTATAACCAAATAACCTCAAAACTTCCCCAAAATTAAAAAAAAACTAGCTAAACCCATTGAAAAGTACAAAGATTTTTGTGGCGAAGTTAAGAAATCACAATATAAAACAACCCTATATCCCATTTTTTCAAATTTTTCAAATTTTTTTTTTATTGAATTATTTTTAAAATTTAGCGTTATTTCCATAACTGTTAAGGGATGCATAGAACAAGAAGAATTTCGATTCGAGAATGCCACAAAAAGGATTAAATTCCACGTCCTCCCATTCAGGTGTGAGACTTTTCAACTTTTCCCAAACCAAAACTTAAAACAAAAATCATCAGCTAAATAACAGTAAGGATGCTAACACTTACTCCATGATTGCAACTTGAACTTTTTAGCTCCGACATTTATTATATCTTAAGTGAGTGTGCTTATCTTGAATTTCAACCATGGATCAACTTTTTGCAACATACTATGCTTTACGTTCCACCTTAGAATAATGAGTTTAAAGGCGAGATCATCCCATGTAGCGACTTTCGTCTCGGCACATCCCAACCTTGCGGCTAAGTGACCAGGCATTTTGAGCACCCACAGAGACTAGTATCGGGACTCACGGACCTTAGGTTTCAAAAACTCTCAGGTTTCCCGGATATTCATAGCTTATAAAATAAACTAGTCAAAGTGCAAAAGCATATTTGAATTTAACAAAAAGAAGTCAATTTATTAATTTAATTTAACTATTTAGACATTTATGCAATTGTAACCCTCGACCTTTTAGAAGGCTGCAACATCGGTTGTGAGCCGGCAAGATGCAGCAAACTTTTATCAGTCTCGGATTTTTATTCTTACTATGGGCTTTCTTTAGAAGACTACCACATCGGTTGTGAGCCGGCAAGAGGTAGTAAACTTTTATCAGCCCACAACTTTTATTATATTTATTTGTTTTTTTTATCATTTTATCATTTTTTTTATGATTATAGAAGACTTCTTTTTGAAAAATTCAAGTATAAATTTGAACTAAGACTAAAATTTTTGCTATATATTACATAAAAATTGTGATATTAATTTTACTCTTCCAAATACAGCACGTATATTAATCCGGTTAAAGAGCTTATGGGAGGAAAAAGCAACAAGTTTACATACCTGACTCTTAAATCTTCCAAATAAACTTAGTTTTAGCAATCCCTACTCATACTTAACTCTATCATTTTTGTTCTTCGCAAATTAGCGAACGCTTAGCCTAAAAGTTAAGGAACAAGCTAGAGCTCAACACTTATTTTATTTTTGAAAATTTAAATTTTTTTCATATTTTTGAAAATTTTGGTGGGAAAACGGGGTACGTGAGAACAACGGGTAAAAGTAGGCAAGATCATATCGAAGATATACTACCCCATACTAAAATCAAACATTTGTCATAATGTTCCTAGCCTAAGACTTAAAAACCCCATACTAGAACTCAAAAAGGTCGAATGTATAACTCAAACATGAAGAAAGTATCACAAAAATCTTTAGCCGTTTATCAAGTGTGCTAAAAGATAAATGTTAGACGATAATAATCTTTAGGATATCGGATTTCCCCAAACTAATGGCAAGCAAAGGCTAGGAAGCTCGAGTAGACCGGGACAAAACACTGAACACGAGAGTCTTCAAAAAAATTGGGTGAATCCTGCAAACAATCACAAGCACAAACAACAAACACAAAGAACGGAAAAGTACAAGCCTCCTCACAACACATTAGAAATAAGAAAGAAAAATAGAAAATGGATAAGCATGGGGTGCCTCCCACGAAGCGCTTTGTTTTTTGTAACCGAGTCACATAGCTTGACTTGATCCCTGAATTCACTCGTCCTTAGGGAGAGTGTAGAGATCCTGGACTTCCTTTGGTGGTAAGTCCCCTCTAAAGTAATGCTTCACACGATGACCATTCACCTTAAAGTTTGGACCATCAGGTTGAGATAACTCAATAGTTTCGTATGGAAAAACTTTGGTGATGGTGAAAGGTCCTGACCAACGAGTTTTAAGCTTTCTTGAGAATATCTTTAGACGAGAGTTGAAGAGTAAAACTCGATCACCAACATTGAAAATGCGGTTTTTGATCTTTGAGTCGTGAAGCTTCTTCGTCCTCTCCTTATAAATCAAAGAATTCTCGTAAGCTTGATCACGAAGCTCAGTAAGTTCATTTAGTTGAAGCTTCCGGTGATCACCCGCGGTTTTAAGATCGAAGTTAGCATGTTTCAAAGCCCAGTATGCTTTATGCTCTAACTCAATTGGTAAATGGCAAGACTTTCCATAAACAAGCTTGTAAGATGTACAACCAATTGGTGTCTTAAAAGCAGTACGAAATGCCCACAAAGCTTCATCTAATTTGTCAGATCATAAGGCACGATTTTCTCCAACCGTCCTTTCTAGAATACGTTTTAAACGTCGATTGGACACCTCCACTTGACCGCTCGTTTGAGGGTGATAAGCGGTAGCTAGACGATGTGTGACCCCATACTTAGACATTACTTTAGCAAACTGTTCGTTACAAAAATGGGTCCCACGATCGCTTATTATAGCTCTAGGTGTTCCAAATCGGGCAAAAAGAGATTTTAAAAACTTTACTACAACTTTAGCATCATTTGTGGGGAGCGCTTTTGCTTCAACCCATTTTAAAAGATAATCAACGGCTACGAGGATGTATTTATTTCCTCTTAAAGATGGAAATGGTGTCACACCCCCAAACGGGGCCTAGACGGAATACGTGTCCGAGGGCGTGACGTCATAACAATCCGATCACAAAGCAATAAAGAACGACCACTAATCATGGACGTTTGAAAAAGTTTACTCGTTGAATAAAATAAAATAGATTTAAGTTTTACAGAGCCTCATAATATAAGTTAAAAAGTAGCGAAGCATAACAAAGTTTTGATAAAGACAACGATAAAATAATAGATAAGTCTTGAGAATTGGCGAAGTCACATAGCACATAGACTCCACATAGCATCAAGAATCAATCCAAGCTAAGCACCTGAGAAAACATGTTTAAAACGTCAACATAATGTTGGTGAATTCATAGGTTTAAGTTTGTACAAGAGTGGACCACAAGATTTCAAAACGTATGTGACTACTATAACAAATACAGCATCACATAAAAGTATTTATTGTTACATTAAGCTCATGACACCGAAGCTAATTTAGTCAACAGGGCAAGCTACATCCTGTTGCAAAGTATTCCTGCCCAAAACCGGTGTCCCAAACCAAAGACCACCATAAAGTATAATCGACATGACATATATCCGTTTGTTCATCACACGACAGAACAATAAGTTGCATGCTTACCCAGATAGGGTAAATTAGTCCCATTAGAATCTATTCTATTCACTCGCTGTAAGATTTCATTCACATCGCAGCTCCCTCAACCGGTCCTCCGGTCGAGAAACTAACAGTTCATGATAAGTTGGGCAGTAGTAGTAGGTTTGTAAGCTACTTAGGCAACACATAAACAAGTAAAACTCGCGTAAAGAACTTGTGTCCAATTTAAAAGCAAACAATGTTTCTCACCCCAATAGTGTAAAGTGTTTGTAAGATCAGTATAAAGCATTTGTAAATCAGTAAAAATGTGGGGCTATGAACTCACCTTAGCAAGGATAAGCGATAACCACAACAAATGACGAAGATATAAGGAGGTCTAGCCGCGACCTAGAGTAAATATGGGTATGACTTAGCAGTCGTCAAAGAAACAAGTAAAGCATCCATGTTCATCATTTAAAGCATCCAAGTGTGTTTGCGTTTTTGTAATAAAAGACTTTGAAACTTTACCACGTCTTAGTTAAATCCCGATACTTGCAAAAAGTTACTATTTTTAGAAACTTTCCCTTTTTGGAAACTTTTTAGTTTCAAAACGTTAATAGCGTCCCCTATTTTCTTAAGTTTCCATATTTTACAAATCGCTTAACCAACTCTAAACCGCCTAATCCTTATGTTTAAATCGCCTAAATGTCCAATTCGTACCATTTTTAATAATTCTACTTTTTATTAAGGTCGTCATCTCAAATAACCTTTCATGACATTTCTAGTTGTTCTAACTAATTACTTAACATTTCTATATGTTTTGCTTGCATTTAAAACATCCAAAATCGTCCGAAAGTGCCCGGAAACCCATTTTACTATTCCCAACAGCCCACTATTCATCTATTTTGCCGAAAAATGTTTCGAGTTTCATTTGACCATAACTTGGCCGTTTTAAGTCCGATTTTAAAGTGTGATATATGAAAAATTATCTATTCGAAATAAGCTCTTCAAAAACTACTTTTACGCCTAATGAAAACATTTTTAAGTCGCTCAAAACCACAAAACTAATTTGGGACAGCAAGGTTGTTTTACCGAAATACAACCAAAACTCAACCCAACTCGCATATTAGTGCTTAATCTAGCCCTAATCTTTATTCACCAACAACCAACCAACAAAACTAAACTTTAATCCACCCTAATCTCTATTGTTGCAACTCTCATCAACTCTCAATCTCACCAAGAACATAATATAAAACATAAACATAAAGTGGTAACAATGTTTACTTCCATTTTATAAAAGATGACAAAATATTAACTTATTTCTTTTGTAAAAATTAACACAAACACATGGATCTTTATGAACAAACATAGATCTATAGAAATAATGGATGAAACCAAATAAGGATCATGTAAAACTTACAAATCAAGAAGAATATGTAGCAAAAACACTAGATCTATACCCACAAACTATAGATCTATAAAACCCCAAATAATCTTGCAAACCCTAACTTTATAATTCTTGAAATCTTTGAAAAATAACCAACCAACACTTGGATCTACCTTAGATAACCTTAGAATTAAACTTAGAATACTTGGATCTTGCTAGAAATCAAAAGTTATGGATGTGTTTGTGGGTTGAAGGTGTGCCGTGAGCAAGCAAGGAGGGGAGGGAGAGAAAAGATTTTTGTTGGAGACTTGGAAGTGAAATGAAAACCCTAAGTTGTGAATATGGTATGTATATATAGGCCATGAGTTAGGGTTTCAAGGGTTAGATGGTGCATACAAGGGACCAACACACACCAAAGGTGTGTGCACACCTTGGTTCGGCCGAATAGGGTCACAAGGACCATATGGTTCAAGTTTTTCTAGCTAAGGTTCACTCAAGATGGATATGGTTCAAAGTTACTAGTCAAATGTGTAAGAATTGTGTAAGTAAACACATGAGGATCCATACTAGTGATATGTGCATGAGAATGACTCATTCATAAGTCATTTTCTTATCTTCCATGCACACATAGGTGGGATTCCCAAAATAAGATGCCATTTCTTTTATTTTTGAGTTTAAGTATACTTGTTGTTGTGGTTTAGGCGCCACATTTGGCTAGGGAAAAGAGGTGAACGAAATTTTTAGTAGTATGACACGAGAAATGTGATAACTTGTGTTTACACGAAAAGATTTTGAGTTTCCGGGGTTCCGTTTGTTTAAAAATGCGAAAAACGCGATTTAAAGAATAAAACCCTAAAATTAATATCGAAAGTGATTCAAAATCACGAAACACTCAGGAAAGCTAAAATAACACATATAATGCCTAAATAAATTTTTAACCGATGCCGGAATGCGTCCGATGATGTTTCTCAGTTTTTACGCAGTTTAGTTCCTCGGTAAATTGTCAGATTTAAACGTAACGTATAAAATTTAAAGTAGATGACTGGAATGGGTCGGAATACTAACCGAGAATTTACGGGGTGTGACAATTCGGGCCTGTGGGGGGGATAAAGCTCCGGGTCTGGATGGCTTTAATTTAAAATATATTATAAAGTTTTTAGATATATTCAAGTCCGATTTGGTAGGTGCGGTTAAATGGTTCGGGAAATCGATGGAAATTTCGAGAGGGTGTAACACATCATTTGTGACTATCATTCCAAAAGTAGTGTATCCTATAGGGCTTTGGGATTTTCGTCCGATAAGCCTTATTGGGTGTTAATATAAGATCATAGCGAAAGTTTTAGCGGAGAGATTTAAAAAGGTGGTGGGAAAAGTGGTCGGGGATGTACAAAACGCTTTTATTAAAGGAAGATTTATTCTTGACGGTGTTATAATTGCGAATGAAACGGTTGAATTTTTGAAGAAGAACCGAAGGAAAGGATTAATATTTAAGGTTGATATTGAGAAAGCTTATGATAGTCTAAATTGGAGATTTCTCATTGACATAATGAAGAAAATGGGATTTGGAGATAAATGGTGTAAATGGGTGGGAAGTTGCCTTAGATCTGCCACGGTGTCAATCTTAGTCAACGGCTCACCAACGGAAGAGTTTAGACTCGAAAGAGGGGTTAGACAAGGAGACCCTCTTTCACCTTTCATGTTTATTTGGGCGGGTGAAGGGTTAAATGCAATCGTTAATGAAGCGGTGGAAAAAGGAGTTTTTAAGGGTGTTAAAATTGGTGCAGACAACGTTGTGGTTTCTCATCTTCAGTGCTTTGAGGAAGTTTCTGGGCTTCGGGTGAATTATAATAAAAGTAAGTTATATGGAGTTGGCGTAAATGAAGAGGAGTTGAGGGACATGGCGAGATGGATGAAATGTGGTACCGATGATTTCCCATTTTCATATTTAGGGTTGCCGATTGGTCAAGATATGAGGAGAGTTGGTGCTTGAAATAGTGTAGTCGAGAAATTCAAAAATCGTTTATCTGAGTGGAAAGCTAAGTCGATGTCGTTCGGGGGGGGGGGTGATTAACATTGGTTAAGTCGGTTCTAGGAAGCTTACCATTGTACTACTTTTCGATGTTCCGTGTGCCTTTGAGTGTTATAAAACAACTTGAGAGGGTGAGAAAAAATTTCTTTTGGGGTGGGTTGGGGGAACATAAAAAATTATCTTGTGTTAAGTGGGACATGTTGCTAGCCTCACACGAGAAAGGATGGTTAAACATTGGGTCATTAAGGGGAAAAATTTAGCTCTTTTAGGGAAATGGTGGTGGAGATTCAAAAGGGAAGGAGGGTCGTTATGGGTTAGAGTTATAAAAAATATCCATGGTGGGAGTGGGGGGTTAGGGGAGAGAGGAGGGCTAGTAAAGGTAGGGGTGGTGTTTGGAATGACATTATTAAGATGGGGGAGTTAAAGGGGTTAAGTTTAGAGTTTGGGTTATCTTTTGTGGGGGAAGTAGGAAATGGGGGAGATATAAGATTTTGGGGGGATATATGGGTGGGGGTGTTAGATTATGTGATAGATTCCTTAGATTATACCATTTAGATAGGCGAAAAGAGGGTATGGTGGGGGGAAAAAGAAAATGGGTTGGTGGTGTTTGGTGTTGGGAATGGTTACAAAATGTGGTAATAATGTTTGATTGTTGGGATCGATGGAGATGGGCGCTTCATGAGAGTGGAGAATTCACGGTGAAAGAGACTACCGGTTCGTGAAGAGTTAGACAAGCGAGGTATTGACTTGGATTCACTTCTTTGTCCATCTTGTGGTGACATGGTGAAATCATGCTCTCATTGTTTAGTTGTGTGTAATTTTGCGTTGAGCGTGTGGGAAAAAAATTTAGTTAATGGAAGATTGAGAACGTTAATGCTTTCTCCATTGAGGATTTTTTTTTACTTTCAATGGGAATGCAAATGTTCCTAGTCGTTCATCAAGATTGTGGCAAGTGGTTATTTGGACGTCCGGATATTTATTTGAAAAGAGAGAAATGCGCGTGTTTTTAAGGGTAAAGTTTCTAGTATAAATAAGATTGTTCAAGAATTTAAGAGTTTTGAGTGGATTTTGAGAAGATCAGGGGGAAAAAATGAGATGAATTGGCAACATTGGCTTTTTGATCCTTTAGAATGTCAAATGTGAAAATATTCTCAAATGTGCTACAGTGGGTCTACAGAAGGTTATTGGCGTTGTTGTGTGCAAAGTTAAGCAGGCTAAGGTGTCTGATGGTTTTTCAGGATGATGCAAGTATTTCTTATTATTTGTGTTGCTGTTTGCTTTATGGGATGGGGTTTCATCTATGGTGGGCCATTGCAAATTGACATTCTTGGTCCATTCGAATGCCTTTGTTTGGGATTGCTTTGTTTGGCCTTGTGAAATTTAGTTTTGGTTTGTCCTTTGTATTTGTTTTTAGTCTTAGTTTTTGTTTTTTAGGGCCTATGGCATTTAATAGCAAAGTAATTTCCCATTTGAGTCATTATCAGACACGAACCAAAAAAAGTACCACAATACCCATCCAACTTTCAAATTCTGATTCATTATCATACGTTTTAGAGTCATCTCTTGCACCGTTAGTCCTTTTGACTAACGACCGTTTGTAATTAACTCAAAAGTATGTTTTCTTTTTCTTTTCTAATTATTTTTTAAATTTTCTTATTATTTAATTATTATACGTGTATAAAAATGCATATATATATATATATATATATATATATATATATATATATATAAATGAATAAAGGACTAACGGTGCAAAAAAAAGAAAACATATTTTTTAGAAAAGAAAAAGATAATTAGAAAAAAAATTATATAAAAACGGATAAAGGACTAACGTGTATAAGAAAATTTAAAAAATAATTAGAAAAGAAAAAGAAAACATATTTTTGAGTTAATTACAAACGGTCGTTAGTCAAAAGGACTAACGGTGCAAGAGATGAATCTAAAACGTATGATAATGAATCAGAATTTGAAAGTTGGATGGGTATTGTGGTACTTTTTTGGTTCGTGTCTGATAATGGCTCAAATGAGAAAGTACGTTGCTATTAAATGTCATTAACCCTATTTTAATCATCTTGTTGTTATAATGGGTGCTTTTGTTTGTATTTTTGTTCTCTTTTTTGGTTATATATATCGCCGTTAAAAAAAATGTCAATATAAACAAACCAGATAGATGATTTTGCGATATACTGTTAAATAAATACTAAAAATGTGTTTGCTATTGTCTGAGAATTCAGTATGATATTGAGTGTTGTCTTATTGTAATAATTGACTTAAATTAGATGGTTTAATATGGTGCAGTGTGCAAATAAACAACGAATGATCTCTTTAGCATTAAATTAGCTTCCTTTTCCCTAATTGTTCATGTTTCTATAATTCAAGTCTTTATGTTACTGATAGCAGTCGCGGACTCAGGATTAGGGTTATCACGTGCATTCCATAAAACTAAAAAAGATTTATAACACAATTTTTGGGACCATGTTCATTTCCGAAAGATCAGTGTTTTTAACATATTTTTACAGTACGCGAGATGAATCCATGGGTTTCTCGTGCACCATGGGAACCCCTCTATGTCCCCTCCTGATGAGTGGTAGTGACACATTATGAAGTATCATATATGTTAGTCATAAAGACCTTATAAAGAACAAGATGTGATAGTAAATTGTTTAGGAGTACATGCATATTTTTGGCTTATGCATATGGCTTATACACACTTAATGTACGTGCCTCAGGTGCTTTTTATTACTACATAATTCATTAGATGAAAACCGAGCAAACAAAGCCATAAGCACTTGGCAATTCAAAAAAAAGAGTAATAAGCTAACAACACCACCCTAGATGTAAGCATGCTGAAAAATAACCGTGTGCGGTTTCATTTGAATCA